>LPNX010284295.1:204409-225041 GCA_001517045.1 Pseudotsuga menziesii | reverse complement strand
GCTTCTATACCTTATTTTGACACTTGGATTGGGAAGTTTCATCAAAACTATAAGGTGTTTATTGATGTTCTTGGAAGAGCAACTTCGAGAAGTTTCATCAAATTTATAAGGTGTTTATTGATGTTCTTGGATGAGCAACTTTGATATTTCGGATAGAGGCAAGGGATTTACCATGTTTGTTTATGTATTTTAGGGGAATATATAAATTCTACTTGATTTTTTTTTAGTTGTATATGCAAGCTTGCAACATAATTGACAAACTTTGCGTATTTGTTAATTTTGGTTTGGATTCACAATAGTGAAGTTTTGGATTCACAATAGTGAAGTTCGTTTGTTTTTTATGAGTTAATTAGGGTTTTGGTTTACATTGGGCATGTAAATTACTTATGCAAACTTGCAATGTGCTTGACAAACTTTGCATATTTGTGGATTTTGGTATGGATTCACAAGGATCCTTGTGAATATGCATATGGAAATAGTGAAATTCATTTGGTTTTTGAGTTAATTGGGGTTTTGGTTTCCATTGGGCATGGGAATTTTGGGTATGAATTTTGGTAAATAATCAAAATTATTTAATTTTTATCATTAAATTGGGGAATTGGTTTCAATTGGCCAATTACATTGGGGTTCTTGTTTCCATTGGCCAATTCCATTGGGTTTTTGTTTCAATTGGCCATAATTTAATTTAATATGGTTTAATTTTTCAATCTAGGGCAAATAAATTGATGAAGAAAGAGAAAAAAACATGAAAAGAAATGAGGAAAATACCTCACAAAGAGGAGGTTTATCCAAAGGTGGAGATGGAGGGCTTTGGCACACCCAAAAACACGTTCGCCCAGTCGAGATTTTCTCCTCCTTGGTCCAAAAGCCGCGTGGTGAGGAGAAAAAGACGGCCTCGGCCTATTTAAAAAGAAAAACAGGCTTTCCAAATCGCGCCTTCGTTTTAGTGAACGAAATCACGCACGCAATTTTGTTCACTAAAACGGAGGCGCGATTTGTATTACTATCCTAGTTGGCATGCCTATTGGCAGCCTTGGGACTAGGCTTGGCAGGTTCAGGATTGCTTGGGATGATTTCTTGTTTTTCGATGAAGAGTGATTGACTTCACTCCACCATTGCATCTAAAAGGTCCCTCAACTTCTTGCACACACCCTTGAAGAACAATCAGCTAGCACTCATTTGCCACTTCTTGATTGGGGTCAAAGAAGAACAAGGTCCTCTCTTAATAGGACTCCTAGAGCATTTATGGCTAGTGCTTCTAATCCAAAATATTTTCATGAGGCCCATGGTATTAAAGAATGAGATGCTACCATGAAAGATGAGCACAATTCATTGCTGAAAATGACACTTGGGACTTAGTCCCTTTTCTAAAAGGCAGAAAATTGGTTCAATGCAAGTGGGTATATTGAACCAAACATGCAATTGATGGTACAATAGAGAGATATAAGGCTCGATTGGTTGCTAAAGGATTCTTCCAGGTTGAAGGACTTGACGATTCTGAAAGCTTTGCTCCCGCAGCTAAGATGAATTATGTTCGCCTTGTTCTTTCTATAGCGGCATCTCGCAAGTGGACTGTATATCAAATGGATGTCAAATGTGCATTTCTTCATGGTGATCTGCAAGAAGAGATTTACATGGACCAACCTCTTGGATTTATCCAAGACTCTTCACTTGTGTGCGGGCTCAAAAAATCATTGTATGGTTTGAAACAAGCCCCTAGGGCTTGGTATGAGAAGATGGATTCTTTCCTTCTCTCTTTAGGATTTTCTCACTGCCTTTCTGATTCAAATGTGTACATTCTACGAAAAGATAATAAACTTCTCATCCTTGTTCTCTATGTGGATGATCTTGTTGTCCACCGATTGCACACCAGCAGCAGAAATCTTCCGAAAGTTGTCTCCTCACTTGAGAAAGTGGGAGAGGTGTGACCTTGGGGGAAAGCACAGAGCTAGGTACTGTCACCTACTCCTAGCTCCTCTGTTTATGCTAACTCCTAACGAAGCCAAGGGGGGTAGTCCCTAACAAAGAGTTTTCTATGGCTCAATGTTTAAGTTAAGTTTTAAATGTTTTCAGATGCGGATGGGTGTTGTTTAGGAGTTTCTGTGATTTTAGATGATTACTATGATGAATTGAGCACAAGACAAAGCAATCCACCTTGCTATTACTGGAATTAAAAGATAGACAAATATTTGAGCAATTCACGAAAATAAATAAAGCATTCACAGATATGACTTATAATGAAACATTCAATGGACAAAAGGCCTGGGTTATCAACAATGCTAAAAGATGGAACCAGTGCCTATGGAGTAAAATTATTGAAGATGCTTTGTGTTTAGAAAGATGTGAATCCCAAAAGATGCCAGTGAATCTTAGGTTTTGCAAGTGCTCTTGGTAATTTTTAAGAGTTTTTAACAGTGGTCTTGCTTTAGGGTGTCAACAAAAAGGGTTTATCAAAGCCGGGAGACTCTTCTAAGTTGCCTCCATTGAAGACATGTCGGGCCTGCCCAGTATCCCAGGCTGATATTGTCAAGTGACCAGCTAGTCGAGAATCTATGATAGCGAGAGGTTTCGGTGCCTCTACTAGGAAGTACTTTGGAAGAATCCCTACAACACCAGTGCGTTGGTTACGGGGTGTTTAAGTGTTATTAGGTTACTCTTGCGGGGTTTAAAGATCCAGTGTCGTTTCTGGGTACTCTAATCTAGGATCGGTCAGAGCATACTCCGGCAAGGAGGGAGGAGGGTTAATTAATTAAAGGGGCGTGAGTTGCAAATTTTATTAAGTTAATTAATTAAAACCCTCCGACAGAGAGCGCTCTTAACCTCGTCTTATGACAGTGGTTCAAAAGACTTAGCTAATCTAGATAAAACTAATGCAAGGGTTGTGCAAACCTAAGATGCTCTCCGATAGAGAGTGCTCTTGACTTGTGTTTCTACAAGTTCAAGAGTCTTACTTATGGATGATTTGATTAAACAAACACAACAATTAATATGAAAGGTGGTTGATTAAAACTCTCCGATAGATAGCACTCTTGATCCACCTTATGGTGAGATTCAAGAGATTTTGGTACTTTTAATGATTTAACAATTTATAACAAGACACCAACAAGCAATGATGAATCTAGCAATTAGTGGAAATGAAGCTAAGGAACAACTAGCAATTAGTAAGAATGAAACTAAGTTTAATCAGAGAGCTAAACTAATTGCTTAAGGAAAACTGAACTAAGTAAATCATGAAAATGAACACAAGACACACTTCTCCAAAATAGGGGAAGTAGAAAAGAAAGGAGACTTGCTTTCACTCAGCCTTTTTTTTATTAATCTTTTACAATGATGATGTGTTCTTTGCTTCCTGGAGGAACGGGGAAAGAAGGGGATGAAAGAAGAGGGATAGCAGTCTTTTTGTTCTTTTTGCACTCCTTGTTTGTTTGTGGCCTTTGGGCTCTCCTTCACCTGTCTGCAATTAAGAGCTCTAGACACACACTTGTTATGATATTAGTTGATCAAAAAATAACTTGAAATCTAATCTATGAACCAGCTAAGAACAACTACCCAAACTTACCGGAAAGAAGGAATAAAAGAGGATGGAAAGAGGCAAGGCAACAGAGGTGAAAGAGGGGTGAAAAGGGGGCAAAAGGCAAGTCAAAGAAGGCTGAAAATTAAGTGAGAAAGAGGGCTGAAAATGAGGGTAAAAAAGGCTGAAAGTATAGCCCAAAAGATGGTTGAAGAAGAGGATGGAAAGGGGCTGCAAAAAGTGGAAACAAAGAGGCAAAAGAGGGCTGTCCAAAAGGGTGAAAATGGGGAAAAGTGGACAACAAACAAAATGAAGGAAAGGCTGCAAATAAAATGGCAAATAAAATGCCTAAATGGATGAAAATAAAGCACAGGGCAGCCAACCGGGGCAAAGGCTAAGTGAATGAATGTTAACTTTAGCCCAAACGTGCCCTAATCCCAAGTAAATAAAGATTTTTAATTTTAAAGATGAATAAAAGTAACGAGAAAATGGTCAAACTTGTGGATCTTTTTTAAAGCACTTGGATCTCGTGAAGCATGCAATTACCGGAAAAGTGTACTTGACTCCAAGAGAAGAAGATGCAGCTGAGCTCGAACTTTTGCTTGGTTGGATGGAAGGATCTGCAAAATAACACTCATAGACTTGCCAGACAAAGGATTAGATCATGTATTGTTCACAAATTGAAATAAAAAAGAGCATGAACTATAACTAAATAAAACAATGCTCTTTTTTAAAGTCTAAAAGCAAATCAATAAATAGCTAACTTGCAAACTGCAAATACCTGTTCTTATGTGCTTACAGAAGCCTTCTAAAGCATAACATCATAATCTCAAATAGACAAGAAAGAAAAGCATTAAAACAACATCATGTCATCCATCAAGTGCAATCATCCAAAGAATCACACCACATGAGCCTCCAAAGCCTTAATTTTATTCCAATGGTTGCATAGAAGCAACAAGCATTTACAAAGTTTCACCAGAGTTTCTCTACACAAAAATCCATTTGAATAGAGCTAAAAGAGCCTCTATTTGTACAATGAGAGAGTGCTAAAACCCTAGAACCAATCCTCATACCCTAACCAGCCTGGCCACCAAACAGAGGTCCAAACCTAAATCGAAGAACTAGGAGTGAGGGGAGGCCTCCACCGAGGCAAGGCGCCCCCACTCCAACCCTAAACATTGAAATCCATCCACACATAAGCCCACATGTGTGGAAGACACCCTGCTACATAGGAAAGCTGCTTGCTAGGTCTGGAAACCTTTTTTGTTAGGTCTGGAGGAGCCACTGTCTAGTGGTCATCAGTGCAAGCCTCAATTCAGCCTTGATCAGATCACCAAACGAATGAATGCTCTCCACCTCACCCACACGTGAGCCTGACTGAAGGGGGGTGCAATAGCTAGGTTAAGAAGGCCTCCAGGTCATTAAATGCTGACTGAACCTATTTTTCGTTAATTCCAATGCTCATTAATGCTCGGTGAGATGTCATTTGGCCTTTTATTTCGCTGAATTTGGATTAATTTGGAGACTTTTAATTTTCTCCAAAATAACCATTTTTAATTAAAATTCATTTTTTCCTCAAAATTGACTTTTTTGAGAAAAAATGCATTATCTATCCGATTGTTGATCTGAAAGTTGGTTCTAACTGGCTGGCTGATCAAGAATGATATTTGGCTTAAGGTTCAACCTTCAATCACTGAATTTGGAGCCCGACTGACTTATTTACCACGAACGGGTTTTTTCCATTTAATTTATGGAAAAATTAACCCAAAAAACATAGGAAAAGTAATTAAAAATTTAAAAATTTTAAATTTTTTTTCCCCATTCGAAAAGATTTTTTCGAATTTTTTATATATGTCCAGATGACTTAGGACATGACCATGATCTATCTAAATCATGTCTAGTAGGCTTATAACACTCAGTTGGGCTCTAATAACCCCCTAAGGCCCAGAATTCAACATCGGGCATTCCAGCTTTGGAGGAAGCGGGAGAAAACCTCGTCAATTATACTCGGCTGAAGGCAAAGCATAATTGTCAGGGGCAAAAAACTCCCTGGAATACCCTATTTGAGATTCTATGTCTCAGGAGACCGAACCACTCAAAAATATCCTAGTAGCACATTTTATTACAAACCCCGTGGGGCCATGGTCAAAATTATTCAAATAAAAAACTGACTAGCCAATATTGGCTAGACATGAAGACGGATCAACTGATACACTGGAATCAGACTTTGAACAAGTCTGTCAACCGGCAGCTCCTCAGGTAACCCAACTATGGTACAAAAAAGTTGGTAACATCTGGCTCCAACTGTGGGACAGGTACTTGCTTGATCTATTGATCAAAAAGAGCGCCTGAGAATCGAGGAATCTCTGGTACCTGCATGTAAACAGAAGTGTCTCAGTTCCATGTATATGATAAAAATATGCCATGATGAAATACCAAAGAATATATTTTGCTTTTTTCGAAATAAAGTACATGGAAATAAACTTCTTCTTTTTCGGCATATATAGAATGAAATATGATACAAATGCTATTATACAAAAGAAAGAGCTTTAATGCAGCATTCTACAAAGTTATGGTACATAACATATGATACAAAAGTAAAGTACATAGAAATACAACAAGGATGGGTTTAGAAAAGCCCTGTGATGACCCCTTGGTCATCTTGGAGGTTGTTTCAATAAAAAGGCTTCAAGTGTTGGCCATTCATGGGCAGGTTTAAAATTTCTCCATGCATGGTGTTAAGGAAAAAAGAATTGGTGCCAGCCGTGTCGCAGATGATAAATGGGCCTTTCCAAAGGCTGTCAAATTTCCCATGCTTTCCAAGCTTCTCCCTTCTCTTATCCCATAAGAGAACAGTATCTCCAATTTGGAAAGCTCTCGGCCTCGCTGACTTATCAAAAGTGCCCTTCATACTTTCCTAATGTCTGAGTGACTGATCAAGGGAAGCTCTTCGAGATTCATCCAATTCTATAATCTGGTTTATTCTCTGCTCCATTTCTGCCTATTCTGTGCCATACTCACTTAGCATCCTGAAGATCGGAATCTGCATACTGACCGGAAGGGTGGCTGTGAGTCCATACACCAGCGCAAAAGGTGATTTACCAGTTGAGTTCTTCTTAGTGATTCTATCTGCCTACATAGCATACTTAATTTTACTATCCCATGATCTCTTATTATCCCCCACAGTCTTCTTGAGGATTGACATTAAATTTTTAATGGTGGACTCAGCAAGTCCATTGCCCTATGGGTAATAATCAGATGAGTGGGATAGGATAATGCCATACTTAAAACATAAGTCATTCATTTTTTCAGAACTGAAGGCTTTGGCATTATCGGTTGTTATTTTTAAGGGATTCCCGAATCTAGTGATGATTCTTTCCTTGATGAAGTCTATAACAACCTTCTCAGTATAGCCTCTACCCACTTGGTGAAATAATCGGTTGCTGTGAGAATCCAACAAAAACCATTGCTGGAGTTATCCTTGAATTTTCCAATAAAATAAAGCCCCCATGCTGAAAAGGGGCAAGGACAACAACCGGAGTAAGGGGAAGAGCTGCCAACTTCTGCTTCCTAGTGAACAACTGGCACTCTTGGCAACACTTGATATGCTTGTGAGCATCTGCAAAAATGGTTGGCCAATAGTAACCAGCCCTCAAGATTTTGTGGGCAGTTGTATTTGCTGCATAGTGGCCTCCACAAAATCTTGAGTGAAACTCTGCTAATATCTTCTTAGAATCCTGTTCGTTGATGCACCTAAGTATAATACCATCTGGGTTCCTCCAACCCAGACCCTCTTGGGTAAGGCAATTCCTAGCAGTCTTAAGTCTCAAAGCCCTACGCTTGTGTCCTTTGAGGTGATCCGGGCAAGTGAGATGGAGGAGAAAGAAAATGATGTCTGAATACCAATGGTTGTCAAAGTTTTGAAGGGCAGGAGTCATGGTAGGCTACGGGATATCATTTTCTACAATCATCTCATTGGCTTCTTCGTTCTTTTGAGTAAGCATTCTTGCCAGGCCTTGTCCCTTGATTAATTTAGTAGGTTTTATCTCAAGGTCATACTCCTGAATCTTGGATACCCACGTACCCCTTATTCCTAAACAATCCTTTTGAGATAGGATATCTTTAACCGCAGTGTGGGGAACATATTCGGTAACCTTGGAATACCCGATATAAGTCCTGAAATGTTTTAAAGATTTGACCAAGGCATAAGCCTGCTTCTCCATAATGGTATACTTTAGCTCGGAGTTCTGCAAGGCTCTACTCATGAATGCTATGGGCTGCTCGAATCCTTCAAAGTTCTTTTGAAGCAACACACCTACAATAGTGTCTTCAGAAGTAAATGAAAAGATCATAAAATCCTTAGTGTAATCTAGGCTGACTAAGACCGGAGACCTGGTAATGGCATTTTTTATCGAATCAAAGGCTGTCCTTCCTTCAGTGGTCCACACAAATTTGGCATTTTTCTTGAGTAAGGCCTGCATGGGTTTCATTAATTCTGCCAAGTTTGGAATGAATCTCCTGATAAAATTGATATGACCATTAAATGACTGAAGGGCTTTAACATTCTTAGGGAGAGGGATCTTTTTTATGGCCTCTACTCTTTCAGGATCAATTTTGACACCGTATTTGTTGATGATATGTCCTAAGAGTTTTCCCTCTTCTATGCCTAACCCCGACTTAGCCGGATTCAAAGAAATGCCATACTTCCTACACCGCTCGAAAATCTGCATGAGATGACCAACATGGCTGGATCTTTCCTTTGAAAAAACAGTGAGATCATCTTGATAGATCTCAATGACTTTGCCAATCAACTCTTTGAAAGCATAATCCATGGCCCTTTGGAAAGTAGCTCCTACGTTTAAAAGGCCAAAGGGCATTCTCAGATACTCAAAAGTGCCCCAAGGAGTTGTGAAGGTGGTCTTATGCCTATCCTCCTCTTGAATGACTACTTGATTATAGCCCGAAAAACCATCTAGCATCGACATCATGCTCGATCCAGTGACCCGTTGGAGGCTAAGTCACCTAGTTCGAGTTCGTGTTCGAATTCGGAAACCTTAAAATTCGACAAAAAATCGGCTATAAAAATTTTGGTGATAAAATTCGACATTAAGTTCGAATGACTATAAAACTTAGAATTTAAAAATATTTAAACTATTTAGCATATTTAGCATCCAACCAGAAAACTTATATTCTTACCAAATCCCATAACATGCTTTCACCTTCGAATGTAAATATTAACATAGACTATTAAACCAAGTTGCACTCAATTAACAAAAAAATCATTTCATATCAATAATTTTCATAAGCAAAAATAAATGAACATAGAATATTAAACTATGCTGCACTCAATTAACAACAAAAAATCATATATCAATAATTTTAATAAACAAAAATAAATTAACATTATTATTTTTTTAATTCTTAAAAGAAATATTTTCTTAATTTTTAAAATAAAGAAATTAATATAAAATAAATTGAAAAAATATTAAAAAAATGTTTATTTATTTATATTCAAAATAACATTTCTACTACTTAATCCAAAGAGAATATGATTTATATTTATTAATAAAAAAAATTTACATTTATGCGGTATCCATCACCGTTTTAGGCTTCATCGAATATCCAGAACCGTCAGCGTTAGCACTACCTTGACTGTCAACCAAACGATGCCTCGCCCATCGTGGACTCAGCCAGTGCAGACTCAAGGATCCCTCTACGACTCAGAGAACGATGGCAGCCTCCACACTCCAGTATTAACTCACGACATGATTCACGATGACGGCTCACTCCAGACTCGCACAATAAGCAAAAAGTCAATGCAGAGGTAGTTTGGGCGTCGGCAAGGGTTTACCCGCGGGCTGCATGGGTTATTGGCCTTCAAAATCGCCGTATTTCAACGAATTAGTTCGCCAGGAACAGAAAATCGACGATTTTCGATTTTTATGGCGAAAAATCGTCGAATCTGGTGACCTAGGTTGGAGGAGGGTCTCCATGTTGGGGAGGGGGTAATTGTCCTTTTGACATGCTATGTTTAGATTCCTGAAATCTATACATATTCTTATGCTCCCGTTCTTCTTCCTAACTACGGCTAAGTTAGAGCACCACGTTGAATGTCTAGTGGGAGCTATTATTCCTGCTGCTAGCATTTTCTCTTACTCCTTGATGATTGGTACTAACTTAGAATTTATTTGCCTAAGTTTTTGTCTGAAAGGCTTGCCTTTTTGACATTCTAGCTTTAGGGGAATAGTATGTTGAAATACATCTTCCCTATAAGCTTTGAGCTCGTCATAAGTAAAGGCAAATACATCCCTATACTCTTTGACCAAGTTTATGAGGCTATTCCTTTCTTTTTCAGAAGTACCTTTTCCAATTTTTATAATTTTAGTTTCTGTTTTCGTCCCAATGTTGATTTCAATGTAATCTCCTGGTTTCATCTGCTCAACATTGCTTTTTCTTCTATCCTGTCTGTCAAAGATGTTTTCTAATGCAACTAGACCACGTGGGATAGGATTGTTAAACTGGTCACCTTCTCCATAATATTCTTTGTTTTCTTCCTGATCATTTACTTTAAAATTAAGGAATTCATCGACATTATGAATGAATCTCAAAATCTGCTCATCGTCTTTGAAGAACTGCCAATGTTCAACATTATCAGGAACAGAAGGTCTGAAGTTAATCTCTAATAGACAATTCCCGTCTAACATCTCATCCGATGGCTAAAGAGTTGACGCTGAAACCGCAAGTCTGTCGGAGGCACTATTCTGATCTCTAGGGACTGCTTCTAAGTTAAAGGCATCAAAGAATTCCATTGTATCCCAGATTGCATTTCTATATTTCTTAAGTCTTTGACACTTACATGCAAACCGACCCTTAACTTGTTGGACAATCAAATCAGAGTCCCCTTTAATATCAAGCAACTTAATCCCCATGTCCTTGGCAATATCAATGCCCAGTAGAAGTGCCTCATATTCTGCTACATTGTTGGTTGCCTCAAATTCTAATCTAAAAGCAAAGTTGAAAATTTTACCTTCAAGTGACATAATGACTATCCCAACACCTTTTCTTGCTCTAGAATAGGTTCCATCAAAGTTCATCCTCCATAATTCATTAAGCTTTTTGTTTTTGATTTCTTCACGGATAGGCTCTAAGAAAGTGGAGTTAATCTGGTACATCCCTAGTTCACCTGAGTAGTTGACATACTCATTTGATGGATTCCCCGGGTTTTCTACATGATGTCTTCGTTCTTCCTCCGTATGTAACTTAACTAATGAATCTTCTGATGCAGGTACAGTGGCATAAGTCCAGTCCATTTGGATGGATCCCCCTAAAGTTACACCGAATTTTTTGGATAAGAGCATGCCCCATTTATTCGGTACATCTATGACGAGAATATCCATGGTAACATGGATGTCAGGATATTTTGCTAATCTCACATTCTGCTTTTTGATCATACCTTCAACTTTGACAGGTCTAGAATCCATGGCACATACATTTTGGTAAGGGCGAGTAGTTCTAAGGCCAAGTTGCTGCATGACTTTCTTAGTCATAATATTTGATCCCGATCTTGAATCTAGCATACAGTTGTGCAGGAGAAAATCACCTATCATCAATGACATGTAGAAGGGCGGGTGATCTTCTTTTCTTGGGTACCTAGTATGCAAGATTACAGGAGGATCTCCACAAACATTTTCCTGACTAGCAGGAGGTTGTTCTATAGTGTTGACAAAAGTTACTTTCTTTGGAGCTTTAGGTTTTTCGAGTGCAACTATTTTTGAGGTAAGAAGGGGATCATTTGTTAATTTGAGGCTCAAGTGTTTTCAACAATTTCTCCTTTTGACCAGGAATTTTACACAATTCAAGCACGGGAACCGGGACTTTGGAGTTTGCTAACCAACTACGTAAATCTGACTTATCATCTATTTTAAGAGGGATGTCAAAAATTGTTACCTTTGGAGCAGTTTGGGTATATGGTCCTTCCCTAAGTCTTCTTTGATATGTCATGCCTTTGAAATTTTGAACATTGTTACTATTTGAAGGCATTTCCTCGTAATACTCAGTTAGGTGATCAACCCGTTGACGAAATTGGTTAGCTTGATTCCAACTATCCTTGTGGTCAACATAGATGTTTCCGACATTGTGAATGAATTCAGGCTCGCTTGCAGACATACTAGGACTGCACCCCTCGGGATAACCATGCTCCTGGACATAACATGCATAATGGCAGCCAGATTCCTCATGGAAATCTCTGCATGCCCTACAAAATGGTTTGTAAGGTTCAACCACATCAGTGGCCTCTAGCTGATGAGGAGGCCTTTGCTCATGGTTGGGGTTCTTCCTCTGCCATGTTGGTTTTGCAGGGAAAGCTCTAGGAGGTGGCGGGGGTTGCGTTCTTTCAACTGTTATGACCCTATTCTGAACTTCCTTAATCTGTGCTAAGTATTTCCTTTCCATTTCTTGCATTTTCTCAGTTAGATCAGTGAGCTTTTTCTCATAAGTTTCATTTGACGGCTCTTTCCCTTTGTGTTCAACATTTTTAATAGGAATGGAAGCCCTAGAGTAACCTTGGATGTTAGACTCTCATGAAGACTGCATATTTTTATCAATTTTAATGGCCAAACCCTGAGCTAAAAGTAGAGTAGCTGGCTCCTTGTCTCTGATCTAGTACTGGATTTTGCCACTTAATGCTTTGATATAATAGTCTAGAATAGAAGCTGCTGGAGGAGAATAAGTGGTAGGGATGGAATTTGCTAATTCAGTGAACTTGTTGTTGAATTCGTCCATTGTTTCACAATTTCGGACTTCTTTATGCTGGTCAAAGCTGCTACTAGATGTCTAGGCTCCTTTCTACTGCCAAACTTTCCAAGGAAAGCAGCCTTGAAGTTTGCTAAGGTGGCGAAATAATTGTTCGGCAAATTATCGTACCAGTTGCCAGCCTTGCCATCCAAAGACAAGGCAAACAAGGTCATGTAAACATCTTCATGCCTATCAGTACCCCTGACATGGGCACCACAGTGTCTGGTGAAATTCTTGATATGCTGCTCAGCAGAGAGGGAGGCATCAGTGCCATTATATGTCGTAAGCTTGTCGATAGCCTTGTCAGGGATATCATGAGGATGACCTGCTATCTGAGCAAAGTTAAGTTGAGTAAAAAACTCACCCATTGGATTAAGGAAACAGTTATTATTTTGCAAATTTTCTAAGTTTCCTGGAAATAAAAGATGGATGTCTGAAACAGACTTAGATCCAAGTTCTGCAAGGATCCTGTGAGAAGATAGTTTGTTTAATCTCCTCTTATAGACCTTTTCGGGGTTAGGGATGAAATCGAACAAACCTACCGAGTTTCTTCTAGTGGAATACCTTGAGGTGTTAACTGACAGTGGAGTCGCTAGGTGGACTTAAGTCTAATTTCAGAGAGTGATTGGACTAAAAATATACCAAAAAAGGGGAAAACAAGGTAAAAAACTAAAAGAAGCAAAGGTCGTCCAGGAACAAAAATATTTGTCCTCGGCAACGGCGCCAAAAGATGTTGTCCGCCGATTGCACACCAGCAGCAGAAATCTTTTGAAAGCTGTCTCCTCACTTGAGAAAGTGGGAGAGGTGTGACCTTGGGGGCAAGCACAGAGCTAGATACTGTCACCTACTCCTAGCTCCTCCATTTAGGCTAACTCCTAACGAAGCCAAGGGGGGTAGTCCCTAACAAAGAGTTTTCTATGGCTCAATGTTCAAGTTAAATTTTAAATGTTTTTAGATGCGGATGGGTGTTGTTTAGGAGTTTCTGTGATTTTAGATGATTAATATGATGAATTGAGCACAAGAATGCAATCCACGTTGCTATTACTGGAATTAAAAGATAGACAAATATTTGAGCAATTCACGAAAATAAATAAAGCATTCACAAATATGACTTATAATGAAACATTCAATGGACAAATGGCCTGGATTATCAACAATGCTAAAAGATGGAACCAATGCCTATGGAGTAAAATTATCGGAGATGCTTCGTGTTTAGAAAGATGTGAATCCCAAAAGATGCCAGTGAATGTTAGGTTTTGTAAGTGCTCTTAGTAATTTTTAAGAGTTTTTAACAGTGGTCTTGCTTTAGGGTGTCAACAAAAAGGGTTTATCAAAGCCGGGAGACTCTTCTAAGTTGCCTCCGTTGAAGACATGTCGGGCCCGCCCAATATCCCAGGCTGATATTGTCAAGTGACCAGCTAGCCGAGAATCTATGACAGCGGGAGGTTCCGACGCTTCTACTAGGAAGTACTTTGGAAGAACCCCTACAACGTCGGTGCATTGGTTACGGGGTGTTTAAGTGTTATTAGGTTACTCTTGCGGGGTTTAAAGATCCAGTGTCGTTTCTGGGTACTCTGATCTAGGATCGGTCAGAGCATACTCCGACAAGGAGGGAGGGGCGTTAATTAATTAAAAGGGCATGAGTTGCAAATTTTATTAAGTTAATTAATTAAAACCCTCTGACAGAGAGTGCTCTCGACCTCGTTTTATGACAGTGGTTCAAAAGACTTAACTAATCTAGATGAAACTAATGCAAGGGTTGTGCAAACCTAAGATGCTCTCCGATAGAGAGTGCTCTTGACTTGTGTTTCTACAAGTTCAAGAGTCTTACTTATGGATGATTTGAATAAACAAACACAACAATTAATATAAAAGGTGGTTGATTAAAACTCTTCGACAGAGAGCACTATTGATCCACCTTATGGTGAGATTCAAGAGATTTTGGTCGTTTTAATGATTTAACAATTTATAACAAGACACCAACAAGCAATGATGAATCTAGCAATTAGTGGAAATGAAGCTAAGGAACAACTAGCAATTAGTAAGAATGAAACTAAGTTTAATCAGAGAGCTAAACTAATTGCTTAAGGAAAACTGAACTAAGTAAATCATGAAAATGAACACAAGACACACTTCCCCAAAATAGGGGAAGTAGAAAAGAAAGGAGACTTGCTCCCACTTA
The DNA here is from genome assembly GCA_001517045.1 of Pseudotsuga menziesii. Classification (NCBI taxonomy): domain Eukaryota; kingdom Viridiplantae; phylum Streptophyta; class Pinopsida; order Pinales; family Pinaceae; genus Pseudotsuga; species Pseudotsuga menziesii. Next base: position 210,555 of record LPNX010284295.1, on the reverse strand, counting down.
GCCTTTTTTATTTATTAATCTTTTACAATGATGATGTGTTCTTTGCTTCTTCGAGGAACAGGGAAAGAGGGGGATGAAAGAAGAGGGATAGCAGTCTTTTTGTTCTTTTTGCACTCCTTGTTTGTTTGTGGCCTTTTTGGGCTCTCCTTTACGTGTCTGCAATTAAGAGCTCTAAACACACACTTGTTATGATATTAGTTGATCAAAAAATAACTTGAAATCTAATCTATGAACCAGCTAAGAACAACTACTCAAACTTACCGGAAAGAAGGAAGAAAAGAGGATGGAAATATGCAAGGCAACAGAGGTGAAAGAGGGGTGAAAAGGGGGCAAAAGGCAAGTCAAATAAGGCTGGAAACTAAGTGAGAAAGAGGGCTGCAAATGAGGGTAAAAAAGGCTGAAAGTACAGCCCAAAAGATGGTTGAAGAAGAGGATGGAAAAGGGCTACAAAAAGTGGAAACAAAGAGGCAAAAGAGGGCTGTCCAAAAGGGTGAAAATGGGGAAAAGTGGACAGCGAACAAAAGGAAGGAAAGGCTGCAAATAAAAGGCCTAAAAGGCTGAAAATAAAGCACAGGGCAACCAACCGGGGCAAAGGCTAAGTGAATCAATGTTCACTTTAGCCCAAACGTGCCCTAATCCCAAGTAAATAAAGATTTTTAATTTTAAAGATGAATAAAAGTAAGGAGAGAATGGTCAAACCTGTGGATCTTTTTTAAAGCACTTGGATCTCGTGAAGCATGCAATTACCGGAAAAGTGTGCTTGACTCCAAGAAAAGAAGATGCAGCTGAGCTCGAACTTCTGCTTGGTTGGATGGAAGGATCTGCAAAATAACACTCATAGACTTGCCAAACAAAGGATTAGATCATGTATTGTTCACAAATTGAAATAAAGAAGAGCATGAACTATAACTGAATAAAACAATGCTCTTTTTTAAATTCTAAAAGTAAATCAATAAACAGCTAACTTGCAAACCGCAAATACCTGTTCTTATGTGCTTACAGAAAGCCTTCTAAAGCATAACATCATAATCTCAAATTGACAAGAAAGAAAAGCATTAAAACAACATCACCTCATCCATCAAGTGCAATCATCCAAAGAATCACACCACATGAGCCTCCAAAGCCTTAATTTTATTCCAGTGGTTGCATATAAGCAACAAGCAATTACAAAAGTTTCACCAGAGTTTCTCTACACAAAAATCCATTCGAATAGAGCTAAAGGAGCCTCTATTTGTACAATGAGAGAGTGCTAAAACACTAGAACCAACCCTCATACCCTAACCATCCTAGCCACCAAACAGAGGTCCAAACCTAAATCGGACAACCGGGAGTGAGGGGAGGCCTCCACCCAGGCAAGGCGCCCCCACTCCAACCCTGTAACACCCCGGTTTTTGACCCCGTTGCATTAAATGTACATGATGTATATATTGTAATGATCATGGTGCGGAGCTAAAGGCCAAGGCCCCACCATTGATTGGTTATGCTATGTTTTGGATTTAAATTGTCACCGATGGTATATCGGGGCAAGCGGCATACATATTAAGTTTTTAGCATCATGTAAATATGCATCTTTAATTAAAATGAACCCGACCAGCTACGATCGCGACAACTAAAATGAGAAGGGGCATGATTTTCACAAAGATAAGGGTGGGGAAAATGTCAAACCTTGGCCAATAAGGGAAAATACCCATGTGTCTTTTTTCTTTACCTTACCCAACCACCTCCATTGAAGAATGGCTGGTGGTGGTTGAGGCAGTTATTGTTTTGGGAGTGGAGTGATAGGACTGTCAGCCCTCACCCACACGCACACTCCACCACGTTTGACTTCACAATGGCAAGAGAAACCTTCACGCACTCTCCACTACGCAGGCCTCACGATTGTCTGTTCACCTCCACGCACAGGATTTACCTGGTTTCACTCCCGCGGGCACATTCTCCTCTCGACGCCTGTGCTGAACACTCACGCACGTGGTGCACATTCTCCTCTCGACGCCTGTGCTGAACACTCACGCACGTCCAATTCGCGTCCTCTCTGTAGCCTGTTCATCCACGCAGAAGCTGGGACCTGTTCATCTTCGCGCAATAACCATTGTCCGTTCATTATCCTCACGCACAGGAATTTCCTGGTTTTTCGACTGATGCAGCGAGCTGAGAGCCGTGCTCTTCCATCCACGATTTGCTGTGAAGGGCCATTCACGTTTTCGGCTGTCTCGCAAACTGGTATGGTCTGTGTAAGTCTTCCGATGGATCCATTGCCTGGGACGTGTTGTTGTCTCCCCACGTTTGTTGGTATTGTACGTTAATACATTTTCGGACCGTTGTTTTCCCCATGCTGTGAGCCGTGTTTGCTGCTACGTTTTGAGGCTGCTGTGGATTGTTTGGAATCGTTTTCCCTGTTAAGCTGTAATAGCTGATTGATTGCATGTGTGCAATGGTTGGTCTTCGGACTGCGTTGGGAGAAGGGATGGGGGCTTGGTTTGCTTGATAAACCTAGTGTTTGGAAACCACACAGACAGAGCTAGAGGGCTGACTTTCTTCTCCACAACCCTTGAATAGCACTGGAAGGGAATGCATGGCCTGAGGGACTGTGTAGCAGAGAAGGGACTGATTCCTTGTGTTGGGTGTGTGTGGGTGTCTTAGAAGTTAGGCTAGTTCTGGTGTAGGTGTTCTTGGCTCTGTATTGAGCCCACCAGCTTAGCATTTAGCCTTTCCCCAACTCCTTGATGGCCTGATAAACCCAACTGTGTTGGCTTGGCTGTGTTTTGTATATCCTTAGCTATGTGTAAGCCTGCTAGTTCCCTTATTCCTTGGTGAATCATGCCCGGCTCGGGGGTGGCAGCATTGCTGAGAGATTAAGGAGCACGCTGGCTTACGGTTGGGTGGAACATTGCAGCGACGTAGCTGGTTGCGAAGCGAAGTTTCCGTAAGATAAGTGATTTTGCACAATTTTACTTCTGCAACTATATTTCGGTTAATGATAATGTTGAACATGTTGAATAATTGCATCTGTGCATGATAAATATTCATGTGTGCTTAGTTTATAGCTGTGTGTGATAAACAATGGAATTGGTGCATGTTTTATTTCAATGTATTTCCATTCAGCATTCTGTTTCAGCAATTTTGTGCATACGCATGTTCATGGGGCTCTTAGTCTGGATGGTTAACGCCATGAGTCGCGTCCTCTTCGCCGATCGGAGGCACGGGGACGTGACAGTTAGTGGTATCAGAGAATTAGGTTTGCAACAATGGGCCTCTATGGGCCAAGAAGGAGCAACTGACAGAGGTTGCATCTCATTCTGCCGAGCAGAAATCATAAATTGAATGACTGAAAAATTCAAGAATTTGTCTAAGTGTTGAACTTTTGGTTCATCGGAACCCTTAGTGGAAAAGACTTCCGCTGTGGCAGAAGAGCTAGCAGGAAAAACTTCCGTTGTAGCGGAAGCGCTAGGCGGAAGTGTGCCGACGGAACAGTTGGGAGAAAACCGTGGAAAAATTTGTTTAAGTGTTTCGCCTCAGAATACTTAGCAAAATTGACTTCCGATGTAGAGGAAGAGTTAGCGGTTTCCAATCTGCCGTTGCGGCTACCAAAAGGACTAGGATGCCGAAGTCACCGTGTTAGTGGATCCGATTGCCGGCAGTAGAGAAGGAAAAACGCGGAAATTTTTCTAAGTGTCAGCGGCCATCGGAAGAAGTTAGTGTTTGGTGTGCCGCCGTTGCGGAAGCCAAAGGCACTAGCCTTCCGATGTGAAAAGACCGCTGACGCCGTAAAGAAAAAGAAAGAAGTTAAAAATTTCCCTAAGGCCGAAATCGGAAGAGGAAAGTGGTTCGTGTGCCGCCGTTGCGGAAGCGAAAGCACTAAGTCTTCCGACGAGAAAGACTGCCGACGCCGATCGAAAGAGGAAAGTGGTTCGTGTGCCGCCGTTGTGGAAGCAAAAGCACTAAGTCTTTCGACGAGAAAGACTGTCGATGCCGATTGAAAGAGGAAAGTGGTTTGTGTGCCGCCGTTGCGGAAGCGAAAGCACTAAGTCTTCCGACGAGAAAGACTGCCGACACCGATCGAAAGAGGAAAGTGGTTCATGTGCCGCCGTTGCGGAAGCGAAAGCACTAAGTCTTCCGATGAGAAAGACTGCCGACGCTGATCGAAAGAGGAAAGTGGTTAGTGTGCCGCCGCTGCGAAAGTCCAAAGCGCTAAGTCTTCTGACGAGAGAGACCGCCGAAACGTCGGAACGATTAGTGGTTCCGAGAGCCGATTCTGCGGAAGAATTAGTTGTTTCGGGAGCTGATTTTGCAGAACGGTTAGTTGTTTCGGGAGCCGATTCTGCAGAGGAAATTTTGAATTTTCCATGGGATTTCTCAGCGAATTTTGACGGTATTCAGTGGGATTTTCAGCAGTTTTTCAGTGAAATTTCAGGGCTGAATAGTAAGAAAGTGGCAGCGATCTTATGCGCCAGATTGCGAGAAAACCAATGATTTACCAAAAAAAAAAACGAGGGCATTGCCCTCGACCCGCCCTGCAGTGGCGGCCACAAGGGGGCAAGCCCCCTTGACCCCCGTCGTCCCCCTCAGATAGATGTTCTTTGATGAAGAAAATCTAATATTTGGGCAAATTGTTATTTTATGAATATTCCAGGAGAAGGTAAGTGATTCTGGTTTATATCAATGTTATGCATCTAACATTTGTGTTATTAACACGTTTGCAGAATCATAGTCACCTTCAAGGGCAGTATTCTAGGTAGTGCAGTTTGACAAGTAAATGGTGGTTCAGTATGAGAACCCATGATGGGTATGATGCTCGGGATTCTTATGAGCAAGCAGAAGATGCCATGGGAGAAAATGTCCGTAATAGAAACGATGACATTGAGTCCAATGGAAGGCGATTCCAGGGGACACCGTCAGATGTTGCAGCTACCATGAGAAGTCTGATCAAAGCCCAGGAAGAGCAGCATCAATTGAATGCTGCTATGTTGCAGAGTTTGACAGACTTGCAAAGAAAGATAGACTCTGGACGAGGTACAGCAAGACCAGAAGGCAGTAAGAGCAGTACTAGGAGAAGGAGAAGGACTTCTAGTGGATCATCTGATTCGGAAGAATCCAATGGGGATTCAAGCTCTTCTTCGCATCAAAGGAAAAGAAAGAGACACCATAGGGATCGCTCTCGGGATGAATTTAAGAAAGCTAAACCTCCTATATTTGATGGTGAGATAAAGACAGGACAAGAAGTTGAAGCTTGGATTCTTGGGATAAAGAAGTACTTTCAAGTGCATGATTATTCAGGAAACATGAAGGCAAGAGTTGCCATATTCAATCTGAACGGAAGAGCATCCATTTGGTGGGAACACTTCAAACAAGTAAAGAGGATCAGTGAAAGGAGACTTAAGTGGAAACAGTTCAAGAAGTATTTCAAGCAGAAATACCTCTCTGACAGGTATTATGATGACAAGATTAAGGAGTTCCATGAGCTAAGATTGGGACAGCGGACCATGGAAGAATGCTGCTATGTTACAGAGTTTGACAGACTTGCAAAGAAAGATAGACTCTGGACGAGGTACAGCAAGACCAGAAGGCAGTAAGAGCAGTACTAGGAGAAGGAGAAGGACTTCTAGTGTATCATCTGATTCGGAAGAATCCAATGGGGATTCAAGCTCTTCTTCGCATCAAAGGAAAAGAAAGAGACACCATAGGGATCGCTCTCGGGATGAATTTAAGAAAGCTAAACCTCCTATATTTGATGGTGAGATAAAGACAGGACAAGAAGTTGAAGCTTGGATTCTTGGGATAAAGAAGTACTTTCAAGTGCATGATTATTCAGGAAACATGAAGGCAAGAGTTGCCATATTCAATCTGAACGGAAGAGCATCCATTTGGTGGGAACACTTCAAACAAGTAAAGAGGATCAGTGAAAGGAGACTTAAGTGGAAACAGTTCAAGAAGTATTTCAAGCAGAAATACCTCTCTGACAGGTATTATGATGACAAGATTAAGGAGTTCCATGAGCTAAGATTGGGACAGCGGACCATGGAAGAATGCTGCTATGTTACAGAGTTTGACAGACTTGCAAAGAAAGATAGACTCTGGACGAGGTACAGCAAGACCAGAAGGCAGTAAGAGCAGTACTAGGAGAAGGAGAAGGACTTCTAGTGTATCAT
>LPNX010284295.1:59371-204298 GCA_001517045.1 Pseudotsuga menziesii | reverse complement strand
GCTCTTCTTCGCATCAAAGGAAAAGAAAGAGACACCATAGGGATCGCTCTCGGGATGAATTTAAGAAAGCTAAACCTCCTATATTTGATGGTGAGATAAAGACAGGATAAGAAGCTGAAGCTTGGATTCTTGGGATAAAGAAGTACTTTCAAGTGCATGATTATTCAGGAAACATGAAGGCAAGAGTTGCCATATTCAATCTGAACGGAAGAGCATCCATTTGGTGGGAACAATTCAAACAAGTAAAGAGGATCAGTGAAAGGAGACTTAAGTGGAAACAGTTCAAGAAGTATTTCAAGCAGAAATACCTCTCTGACAGGTATTATGATGACAAGATTAAGGAGTTCCATGAGCTAAGATTGGGACAGCGGACCATGGAAGAATATGCAAATAAGTTTTTGGAGATGTTAAGGTATGTTCGATACATCAGAGATGAAAAAGTGAAGGTCCAACGTTTTCTGAGTGGATTACCTCAGTCTTACAAAGATAGAATTGAGTTTTATGAACCTAGAACTCTTGAAGAAGCAATAAGGAAGGCTAAGTATTGCTATGAGCAAAGTAAAGGTAAACCCGATTACCATAAGGCATGGAAGGACAAGAAGAACGAGAAGTTTGACCAGAGGAAGAAAGGTTTTAAACCTTCTAGCTTTAGGAATCAGCAGAAGCAGCCATCCCAAGCTGCGAGTAAGCCAGTTGGAGTGATAGGAGAAAAGCCTAAGGATCCACAACAGAATAGAGGACCCCTTCAATGTTGGAAATTTGGAGGACCCCACATGCGCAGGAATTGCCCACTCGAGAATGAGAGTGCCAGGCCAGCTTATAATGTTCAAGAAGCAGAAACAGTGGGTCAAGTAGCAAGGGCAGTACCCAGGATTTATGCAGCACTGGAGGACCGCCAAGCAGATCACCAGTCAGCTGTGGTTGAAGTAGTAGGTAAGATTGCTGAGCAATCTGTTTCTATTTTGATTGACCCTGGTTCTACGCACAGTTACATTACCCCTAGAGTAGTGGAGATTTGTGCCTTTAAGAAAGTAAAGCATAGGAAGTCTTGGTTAGTTCAGCTAGCCACTGGAACTAAGAGAAAGGTCAGTGAAGTGGTAGAGAAATGTCCATTGGTTATGAATGGATTGGTCACTTGGGTAGATCTGAATGTTCTACCGCTTGGTTACTATGATGTTCTCATTGGAATGGATTGGTTAGAAGCTCATAGGGTGAAGCTTGATTGTTACAATAAGACTTTTGAATGCATGAATGAAGAAGGGAACCTGGTAGTTGTGAGAGGCATTCCAAAGGTGATCTCAGTAAGGCAGGTTTCAGCAATGCAGTTAAAGAAATTCTGTAGGAATGGTTGCCAGTTGTATGCAGCTCAGATTTTGGAGGAAACGAGAGATGAAACTCCTAGGTTGGAGGACTATCAGGTGCTACAGGAATTCAGGGATGTGTTTCCTGATGAGATTCCAGGGCTTCCTCCAAAGCGGGACATTGATTTCACAATTGAACTTGTGCCAGGAGCTGCACCAGTGTCCAAGGCACCCTACAGGATGAGTACACCGGAGATGCTAGAGTTGAAGATGCAACTGCAAGAGTTGTTAGAAAAGAAGTATATCTGACCTAGTGTGTCTCCGTGGGGAGCACCAATTCTGTTTGTAAAGAAGAAAGATGGTACACTCAGGTTATGTATTGATTACAGATAGTTGAACAAGGTTACTGTGAAGAATAAATATCCTTTGCCTAGGATTGATGACCTCTTTGATCAAATGAGAGGAGCAAAGGTATTTTCCAAGATTGACTTGAGGTCTGGTTACCATCAGGTGAGAATCAAGGATGAAGACATTCATAAGACCGCCTTCAGGACAAGGTATGGGCGTTATGAGTTTGTAGTGGTACCCTTTGGTCTCACAAATGCACCAGCTACATTTATGTGCCTTATGAATAGCGTCTTCAGCAGGTATTTGGATAAGTTTGTTCTTGTTTTCCTTGATGACATTCTTGTTTATTCTAAGAATGAGGAAGAGCATGAAGAGCATTTGAGATTGACATTGAATTTGCTCAGGGAGCATCAGCTGTATGCAAAACTGAGCAAGTGTGACTTCTATAGAGATAGAATTCAGTATTTGGGTCACATTATCTCAGAGGAGGGTATATCTGTGGACCCTGAAAAGATAGAAGCCATTGTGAATTGGCCTACTCCAAGAAATGTGACAGATGTAAGATCTTTTATGGGACTTGCAGGATACTACAGGAGATTCATTGAGGGATTCTCCAAAGTTGCCCATGCCATCACTTCTTTGCAAAAGAAGGGGATGAAGTTCGAATGGACATCGAGGTGTGAAGAAAGTTTCCATAGGTTGAAGAGTCTTCTCACTAGTGCACCAGTATTGAAAGTTGCAGATCCAAAAAATGATTTTGTGGTGTGTACCGATGCATGCGGACAAGGGCTTGGAGGAGTCCTTATGCAGGACAACAACGTGATATGTTACGAGTCAAGAAAGCTGAAGAAACATGAGAAGAACTATGCCACTCATGATCTAGAGCTTGCAGCCATAGTACATGCTCTCAAGATGTGGAGGCATTACTTGATGGGTAGGAGATTTGAGCTCAGGACAAACCATTGTGGTCTGAAGTATCTATTTGATCATCCTACTCTGAATGCTAGGCAAGCAAGATGGCTGGAGTTTTTATGTGAGTTTGATTTTGAAATCAAGCACATAAGGGGAAAGGAGAATAAGGTAGCTGATGCCCTCAGCAGGAAAGTGCAGGAAATGCATGTGGCATCTCTTAGTATTTGCCAATCGGATTTGTTGAGGCAGCAGATTGTTGATCATGTTGCTGGAGATGAATTGTATGAGCAGGTCAAGGACAAATTGCAGCAGCAAATCCTTGAGAAGAGATATGAGGGATATAAATTGGCAGAAGATGGACTTCTCACTTATAAAGATAGAATTTATGTTCCAGATGTAGCAAATTTGAGGAGAGTTGTTATGGATGAGATCTATCAAGCTCCATATTCTGGTCACCCAAGATATCAGAAGACAATTGCTACAGCTAGAAAGCAGTACTTTTGGCCAGGAATGAAAAAGGACATGGCTGAGTACATTTCAAGATGTATAAAATGTCAACAGGTAAAGGTTGAGCATCAACATCCAGCAGGTTTGTTGCAGCCTTTGGCAGTTTCGGAATGGAAATGGGAAGTTATTTCCATGGATTTTATTACAGGATTGCCAATGACTTGGAGACAACATGATTCTATCATGGTTGTGGTGGACAAGTTGACTAAGGCAGCACATTTTATACCGATTAAGTCTACATATGAGACTGGCGACATTGCAAAGATATTCATGAAGGAGATTTTCAAATTGCATGGATTGCCTAAGGCAATAGTCTCTGACAGAGATGTTAAGTTCACTTCCAACTTTTGGAAGGGGTTGTTTGCAGATTTGGGTACAAAGCTGAACTTCAGCACTGCATACCATCCTCAGACAGATGGTCAAACAGAGAGAATTAATCAGGTGCTTGAAGATATGCTTCGCATGTACGTAATGGACAAACCAACCAAGTGGGAAGATTACTTACACTTGGTAAAGTTTGCTTATAACAATGGACAACAAGCATCCTTGGGGATGAGTCTATATGAAGCTTTGTATGGAAGAAGGTGTAGTACACCAATGACTTGGGATAACCCAGTGAATAGGATTGTGCTTGGTCCAGAATTGCTCAGGGAAATGGAGCAAGAGGTTGTCAAGATCAGGCAGAAGCTGAAAGTAGCACAGGACAGACAAAAAAGCTATGCAGATAAGCATAGGGTGAACAGGGAGTTCAGTGTTGGGGATCATGTTTACCTCAGAGTGAGGGCAAGGGAGAGTTCCCTGAAGCTTGGTAGTTGTGCCAAGTTGTCACTGAGATACTGTGGGCCGTTTGAAGTGCTTGAAAGAATAGGGCCAGTTGCATATAGACTTGCATTGCCTGCTAGCACTAGAGCTCATAATGTTTTTCATGTTTTCTTGCTTAAGAGATATGTACATGATCCTAACCATGTGATAAATTGGGATGTGATTCAGGTGGAACCCGAGGGAGAGTTCCGAATCGAGCCAATGCGCATCCTCGACAGGAAGGTCACAATGCTCTGGAACAGAGCCATAGGTCAGGTAAAGGTGCAATGGGAGCACTTCGGACCTGAAGAGGCTGCATGGGAGCTGGAGGATGCCATGCGATTGGCACATCCATTTTTGTTCAATTTTGCAAAACACTGAGGCGATACCAGTGTAGCATTTTGTTCAATTTTGTAAAGCACTGAGGACAGTGCTATTGAAGGGGGAGGGGAATGTAACACCCCGTTTTTTGACCCCGTTGCATTAAATGTACATGATGTATATATTGTAATGATCATGGTGCAGAGCTAAAGGCCAAGGCCCCACCATTGATCGGTTATGCTATGTTTTGGATTTAAATTGTCACCGATGGTATATCGGGGCAAGCGACATACATATTAAGTTTCAGCATCATGTAAATATGCATCTTTAATTAAAATGAACCCGACCAGCTACGATCGCGGCAACTAAAATGAGAAGGGGCATGATTTTCACAAGGATAAGGGTGGGAAAAATGTCAAACCTTGGTCAATAAGGGAAAATAGTAATACCCATGTGTCTTCTTTCTTTACCTTACCCAACCACCTCCATTGAAGAATGGCTGCTGGTGGTTGAGGCAGTTATTGTTTTGGGAGTGGGGTGACAGGACTGTCAGCCCTCACCCACACGCACACTCCACCACATTTGACTTCACAATGGCAAGAGAAACCTTCACACACTCTCCACTATGCAGGCCTCACGATTGTCTGTTCACCTCCACGCACAGGATTTACCTAGTTTCACTCCCGCGGGCACATTCTCCTCTCGACGCCTGTGCTGAACACTCACGCACGTCCAATTCGCATCCTCTCTGTAGCCTGTTCATCCACGCACAAGCTGGGACCTGTTCATCTTCGCGCAATAACCATTGTTCGTTCATTATCCTCACGCACAGGAATTTCCTGGTTTTTCGACTGATGCAGCGAGCTGAGAGCCGTGCTCTTCCATCCACGATTTGCTGTGAAGGGCCATTCACGTTTTCGGCTGTCTCGCAGACTGGTATGGTCTGTGTAAGTCTTCCGATGGATCCATTTCCTGGGACGTGCTGTTGTCTCCCCACGTTTGTTGGTATTGTACGTTGATACATTTTGGGACTGTTGTTTTCCCCATGCTGTGAGTCGTGTTTGCTACTACATTTTGAGGCTGCTGTGGATTGTTTGGAATCGTTTTCCCTGTTAAGCTGTAATAGCTGATTGATTGCATGTGTGCAATGGTTGGTCTTCGGACTACGTTGGGAGCAGGGATGGGGGCTTGGTTTGCTTGATAAACCTGGTGTTTGGAAACCACACAGACAGAGCTAGAGGGCTGACTTTCTTCTCCACAACCCCTGAATAGCATTGGAAGGGAATGCATGGCCTGAAGGATTGTGTAGCAGAGAAGGGACTGATTCCTTGTGTTGGGTGTGTGTGGGTGTCTTAGAAGTCAGGCTAGTTCTGGTGTAGGTGTTCATGCATGTCATTTTCAGGGTTTGCATGCATCTCACTTTTAGGGTTTGCATGCATGTCATTTTTAGGGTTTGCATGCATGTCACTTTTGGGAACATTACAGTGCTCCCTCGCTAAAGATTGCTTGTCCTCAAGCAATGCCGACGCAAATCCACAATCAATCAACTAAACCAACTGAATCTGGGGATGATCCCAGGGTCCCAAATTATCCTAGGAGATTTGTAGCACCCTCTGCTGAAAACACTGCACTATACAGTACCATCACCAGAGACCTCCTAAAAGCACCCTCTAGCAATCACTCAACTGTCAGTCACTGTAATCCCAGGGTCCCAAATCAATCTGAGAATTGCAGAGGTCAAAATGCATCCACTGCCACCCTGCCACACAAGGAGCATCATGCAAACTCCCAAGTAACACCATCAGTAAACACTGTATCCATCCCTCATAAGGTCTTCCTCCTGGATCCCAATGCAAACTTGTGCATATTTCATCCCAAATATCTAAAGGCTCTTGTGGGACTTTACCCTTGGCTAGGAATGTCTTCATAAGAATCGGCCACTCAATAGGACACCAACTTTTAATCTCTCTCTAATCCAACCCTCGAAAAGTACCTTGTCCATATGCACCATCATAAGGAATAATCCTACCAAGCTAACATTCTACCCTTCTGATTTCAACTGGAATGCTCATATATTGCTGATCAATTTCTCGATCCTGGCCAACCTGTAAAAACCATCCACCATTATGCAAATGTGGACACAAGCTACTGCAAGCCATGTCTATGTACTCCTTAAGAGGACTGCTTTGAAATGCAATAGTATGTTTCTTTTGCTACCCCGTCAAGGAATCCAACTGCTCTTCAATACTAGACAACCTGATCTCTGACTCGGTACATACAACTCGAAGAACTGTAAGCTCAACATCTCACTGTACTATGGTTTCTCGGAGTATCTTGGTCCTCTCTTTCATCGCTAGAATGCTTTCTTTAACCTGTTCAATCTTCTTTCGGTCACTATCATCTGGAAGCTCTATCTCATGCATGTATAAAACTCTCCCTAACCTCCATGTGTGACTGCTCACTATCTCGACTGTTGTGCTCATTGCCTTGCACTTCATGTATTTCGCATGTCACAACTATCTGGATTCCTGTTGTAGGTGATGAAGAGTGTACCAACTCCAACTCATCACATGGTTTGTCCACAATCTGACTAGAAAATGTGCTTGTGTCGCTAGACTCACAGGATGGCTCTAATGCTATCTCCTCATGCACATCCTCATCATGTACTGTTAACTCCAAATGAAGCTCACCAACAACCTGTATTTCATGCTCATCTTTCGTCTCTACCCCAACTATGCCTTTAAGGAGATCCTCATCCAAATCCTTGGGCTGGCTCCCAAACTGGATGGTGTAATAATCTTGAAAGGACAATGCCACACATACCTCATCACCCAAGGCTAGATACTCCTGATATCGAGGCAAGTATTGAAGTACTGCTAACCTCTTCCAATTTCCAGTCAAGGTCCTTCTCATTGTCTTCATGTTCTCACAAGATGGCAGAGAAAAACCTTCGTTCTGACATGCACTTCACCAACATCACTGACATGCATTTGCATGTACATGCATGTATCAACATGCACTTTTTTTCAATTGCTATGTGCCCACAGCTGGTAAGGATCATGCTCTGATACCATTGTAATATCCCAAATCCTAATATTTTCTATTTCTATGCGATTTTACTGAAATAATCGGGCATGCAAAATTTCCCTATTTTATAGCTAAAATTAGGGTTAGGGTTTGCAAGATAGAATGAACACTTACCACTGATAAGCCGGCTGAAAATGCTCCAGAGAGAAAACGCATGCAAGATGAGCTGCGCTGATGAAGAAATGACCTGGTTTTTTGCTGCAATGCCCCAGTTGGATGAATCAAACAAGTGTGACGTTTTTGTTGAAGCGATGGTTAGTTTCAGCTGGAAATAAGTCGAAAGGAAGGTGTGCCTGTGCCGGAGAGGATGACCGGAGCATGCAAGAGTTTTGACCTCTCCAGATGCCCTAGCGAATTGATCTCCCAATCTGCTGCTCACGCCCCCATAACCCTGTAAACTGCTGCTATCTACCCCGGATGGACAATCTGATAGCTAATAATCACCCAATGCAGTAGATTGATCCTATCAGTGAGGATGCAGGATGCATGCAAAAGAAATATGGTTATCCAGAGTCTTGGTGAACAACTAGGGTTTCCCAGCTAAATGCCCCCAGTTGTACAGATGAATCTGCAATAACCTTCAGACTTATACTGGAATACTGGATAATGATGAATGCAATAGATACAGTGACAAACCTGGATGGTTTATCCTGAAGGAGACTAGGGCAGATGTCTCACTGCCGACATCTCGTTAGCTGAAGACGCCGTCTCCAACCCCAACTGCTGTGGCCGCACGCTGTGCTGCTTCGCAAGAGCTCCAAAATAATAATAATCCAAAAGTAAAGTGTCCATTCACTTTATCTTTCTTTTATAATTTTCAACTGCGAAAACCCTAACTTTTGACCTAATTAGGTCACTTTAACTTTTAATTTCCAGTTGACTTGCAAGCATGCGCATGGAGACTTAATTGGGTGCATGCATCATTAAATAATGCTTAGATGTCATGCATGTCATTTTTAGGGTTTGCATGGATCTCACTTTTAGGGTTTAGATGCATGTCACTTTTAGGGTTTGCATGCATGTCATTTTTAGGGTTTGCATGCATGTCACTTTTGGGAACATTACAGTCCTCCCTCGCCAAAGATTGCTTGTCCTCAAGCAATGCCGATGAAAATCCACAATCAATCAACTGAACCAACTGAATTCGGGGATGATCCCAGGGTCCCAAATTATCCTAAGAGATCTGTAGCACCCTCTGTTGAAAACACTGCACTGTACGGTGCCATCACCAGAGACCTCCTAAATGCACCCTCTAGCAATCACTCAACTGTCAGTCACTGTAATCCCATGGTCCCAAATCAATCTGAGAATTGCAGAGGTCAAAATGTATCCACCGCCACCCTGCGTAGTATCGACACAAGGAGCATCATGTAGACTCCCAAGTAACACCATCAGTAAACACTGTATCTATCCCTCATAAGGTCTTCCTCCTGGATCCCAATGCAAACTTGTGCATATTTCATCCCAAATATTTGAAGGCTCTTGTGGGACTTTACCCTTGGCTAGGAATGTCTTCCCAAGAATCGCCCACTCAATAGGACACCAACTCTTAATCTCTCTCCAATCCAACCACTGAAAAGTACCTTGTCCATAAGCACCATCACAAGGAATAATCCTACCAAGCTGACATTCTACCCTTTTGATTTCAACTGGAATGCTCATATACTGTTGGTCAATTTCTCGATCTTGGCCAACCTGTAAAAACCATCCACCATTATGCAAATGTGGACTCAAGCTACTACAAGCCATGTCTATGTACTCCTTAAGAGGACTGCTTTGAAATGCAATAGTATGTTTCTTTTGCTGTCCCATCAAGGAATCCAACTGCTCTTCAATACTAGACAGCCTGACCTCTTACTCGGTACATACAACTCGAAGAACTGTAAGCTCAACATCTCGATGTACTATGGTGTCTCCGGGTATCTTGGTCCTCTCTTTCATCGCTAGAATGCTTTCTTTAACCTGTTCAATCTTCTTTCGGTGACTATCATCTGGAAGCTCTATCTCATGCATGTATAAACTCTCCCTAACCTCCATGTGTGACTGCTCACTGTCTTGACTATTCTGCTAATTGCCTTGCACCTCATGTATTTCGCCTGTCATAACTGTCTGGATTCCTGCAGTAGGTGATGAAGAGTGTACCAACTCCAACTCATCACATGGTTTGTCCACAATCTGACTAGAAAATGTGCTTGTGTCGCTCAACTCACAGGATGGCTCTAATTCTATCTCCTCATGCACATCCTCATCATGTACTGTTAACTCCAAATGAAGCTCACCAACAACCTGTACTTCATGCTCATCTTTCTTCTCTACCCCAACTATGCCTTTAAGGAGAACCTCATCCAAATCCTTGGGCTGGCTCCCGAACTGGATGGTGTAATAATCTTGAAAGGACAATGCCGCACATACCTCATCACCCAAGGCTAGATACTCTTAATATCAAGGCAAGTATTGAAGTATTGCTAACCTTTGCCAATTTCCAGTCAAGATCCTTCTCATTGTCTTCATGTTCTCACAAGCTAGCAGAGAAAAATCTTTGTTCTAACATGCACTTCACCAACATCACTGACATGCATTTGCATGTACACGCATGTATCAACATGCACTTTTATTCAATTGCTATGTGCCCACAGCTGGAAAGGATCATGCTCTTATACCACTGTAATATCCCAAATCCTGATATTTTCTATTTCTATGCAATTTTACTGAAATAACCGGGCATGCAAACTACCATGCAAAATTTCCCTATTTTATAACTAAAATTAGGGTTAGGGTTTGCAAGATAGAATGAACACTTACCACTGATAAGCCGGCTGAAAATGCTCCAGAGAGAATACGCATGCAAGATGAGCTAAGCTGATGAAGAAATAACCTGGTTTTCTGCTGCAATACCCAGGTTGGCTGAATCAAACAAGTGTGACGTTTTTGCTAAAGGGATGCTCAGTTTCAGCTAGAAATAAGTCGAAAGGAAGGTTTGCCCGTGCCGGAGGGGATGACTGAAGCATGCAAGAGTTTTGACCTCTCCAGATGCCCTAGCGAATTGATCTCCCAGTCTGCTGCTCACGCCCCCACAACCCTGTAAACTGCTGCTAGCTACCCCGGATGGACAATCTGATAGCTAATAATCACCTAATGGAGTAGAGTGATCCTATCAGTGAGGATGCAGGATGCATTCGAAAGAAATATGGTGATCCAGAGTCCTGGTGAACGACTATGGTTTCCCAGCTGTACGGATGAATCTGCAATAACCTTCAGACTTATACTCGAATACTAGACAATGATGAATGCAATAGATACGGTGACAAGCCTAGATGGTTTATCCTGAAGGAGACTAGGGCAGATGTCTCACTACCAAAATCCTGTTGGCTGAAGACGCCGCCTCCAACCCCAATTGCTGTGGCCGCAGGCTGTGCTGCTTTGCAAGAGCTCCAAAATAATAATAATCCACTAGTAAAGTCTCCATTCACTTTATCTTTCTTTTATAACTTTCAACTACGAAAACCCTAACTTTTGACCTAATTAGGTCACTTTAACTTCTAATTTGCAGTTGACTTGCATGCATGCGCATGGAGACTTAATTGGGTCCATGCATCATTAAATAATGCCTAGATGTCATGCATGTAATTTTTATGCATCTCACTTTTAGGGTTTGCATGCATGTCATTTTTAGGGTTTGCATGCATGTCACTTTTGGGAACATTACAGTCCTCCCTCGCCTAAGATTGCTTGTCCTCAAGCAATGCGGACGCAAATCCACAATCAATTAACAGAACCAACTGAATCCGGGGATGATCCCAGGGTCCCAAGTTATCCTAGGAGATCTATAGCACCCTCTACTGAAAACACTGCATTGTACGGTACCATCACCAAAGACCTCCTAAAAGCACCCTCTAGCAATCACTAAACTGTCAGTCACTGTAATCCCAGGGTCCCAAATCAATCTGAGAATTGCAGAGGTCAAAATGCATCCACCGCTACCCTGCGTAGTATAGACACAATGAGCATCATGTAGACTCCCAAGTAACATCATCAGTAAACACTGTATCCATCCCTCATAAGTTCTTCCTCCTGGATCCCAATGCAAACTTGTGCATATTTCATCCCAAATATCTGAAGGCTCTTGTGGGACTTTACCCTTGGCTAGGAATGTCTTCCTAGGAATTGCCCACTCAATAGGACACCTACTTTTAATCTCTGTCCAATCCAACCCCCCAAAAGTACCTTGTCCATAAGCACCATCACAAGGAATAATCCTACCAAGCTAACATTCTACCCTTCTGATTTCAACTGGAATGCTCATATACTGCTGGTCAATTTCTCGATCCTGGCCAACTTGTAAAAACCATCCACCATTATGCAAATGTGGACTCAAGCTACTGCAAGCCATGTCTATGTACTCCTTAAGAGGACTACTTTGAAATGCAATAATATGTTTCTTTTGCTGCCCCATCAAGGAATCCAGCTGCTCTTCAATACTAGACAACCTGACCTCTTACTCGGTACATACAACTTGAAGAACTGTAAGCTCAACATCTCGCTGTACTACGATGTCTCGGAGTGTCTTGGTCCTCTCTTTCATCGCTAGAATGCTTTCTTTAACTCGTTCAATCTTCTTTCGGTGACTATCATCTGGAAGCTCTATCTCATGCATGTATAAACTCTCCCTAACCTCCATGTGTGACTGCTCACTGTCTCGACTGTTGTGCTCATTGCCTTGCACCTCATGTATTTCGCCTATCATAACTGTCTGGATTCCTGCTGTAGGTGATGAAGAGTGTACCAACTCCAACTCATCACATGGTTTGTCCACAATCTGACTAGAAAATGTGCTTGTGTCGCTAGACTCACAGGATGGCTCTAATGCTATCTCCTCATGCACATCCTCATCATGTACTGTTAACTCCAAATGAAGCTCACCAACAACCTGTACTTCATGCTCATCTTTCTTCTCTTCCCCAACTATTCCTTTAAGGAGATCCTGATCCAAATCCTTGGGCTGGCTCCCGAACTGGATGGTGTAATAATCTTGAAAGGACAATGCTGCACGTACCTCATCACCCAAGGCTAGATACTCTTGATATCGAGGCAAGTACTGAAGTACTGCTAACCTCTGCCAATTTCTAGTCAAGATCCTTCTCATTGTCTTCATGTTCTCACAAGCTGGCAAAGAAAACCTTTGTTCTGACATGCACTTCACCAACATCACTGACATGCATTTGCATGTACATGCATGTATCAACATGCACTTTTATTCAATTACTATGTGCCCACAGCTGGCAAGGATCATGCTCTGATACCACTGTAATATACCAAATCCTAATATTTTCTATTTCTATGTAATTTTACTAAAATAACCGGGCATGCAAACTGCCATGCAAAATTTCCCTATTTTATAGCTGAAATTAGGGTTAGGGTTTGCAAGATAGAATGAACACTTACCACTGATAAGCCGACTGAAAATGCTCCAGAGAGAATACGCATGCAAGATGAGCTGAGCTGATGAAGAAATGACCTGGTTTTTTGCTGCAATACCCCGGTTGGCTGAATCAAACAAGTGTGAAGTTTTTGCTGAAGGGATGGTCAGTTTCAGCTGGAAATAAGTCGAAAGGAAGTTGTGCCCGTGCCGGAGAGGATGACCGGATCATGCAAGAGTTTTTACCTCTCCAGATGCCCTAGCGAATTGATCTCCCAGTCTGCTGCTCACGCCCCCACAACCCTGTAAACTGCTGCTAGTTGCCCCGGATGGACAATTCTATAGCTAATAATCACCCAATGCAGTAGAGTGATCCTATCAGTGAGGATGCAAGATGCATGATGCAAGATGCATGCGAAAGAAATATGGTGATCCAGAGTCCTGGTGAACGACTAGGGTTTCCCAGCTAAATGCCCCCAGTTGTACGGATGAATCTGCAATAACCTTCAAACTTATACTGGAATACTGGATAATGATACGGTGACAAACCTGGATAGTTTATCCTGAAGGAGACTAGGGCAGATGTCTCACTGCCAAAATCCCGTTAGCTGAAGACGCCGTCTCCAACCCCAACTGCTGTGGACGCACGTTGTGCTGCTTCTCAGGAGCTCCAAAATAATAATAATCCAAAAGTAAAGTCTCCATTCACTTTATCTTTCTTATATAACTTTCAACTGCGAAAACTCTAACTTTTGACCTAATTAGGTCACTTTAACTTCTAATTTGCAGTTGACTTGCATGCATGCGCATGGAGACTTAATTAGGTGCATGCATCATTAAATA
Organism: Pseudotsuga menziesii; assembly: GCA_001517045.1. Taxonomy (NCBI): domain Eukaryota; kingdom Viridiplantae; phylum Streptophyta; class Pinopsida; order Pinales; family Pinaceae; genus Pseudotsuga; species Pseudotsuga menziesii. Next base: position 190,762 of record LPNX010284295.1, on the reverse strand, counting down.
ATGCTTAGATGTCATGCATGTCACTTTTAGGGTTTGCATGCATATCACTTTTAGGGTTTGCATGCATGTCATTTTTAGGGTTTGCATGCATGTCACTTTTAAGGTTTGCATGCATGTTATTTTTAGGGTTTGCATGCATCTGACTTTTAGGGTTTGCATGCATATCACTTTTGGGAACATTACACAAGAGGGCCACTGTTGGCACGGTAGAGTAATCGTTGGTAGTTTCAAACTGATTATTTATGCAAAGTAGGTTATAATCTTGATGAATATGAGTAGTTAGTTATACGTAATATTGATCTTGGTTGAACTATCTTAGCATACTTTTCATGTGATATGATCTCACTTCTATTTGAGTTTTGGTATTATCAGAGTTCACAGGTTGAAGAAGGGTGTGAGTTCAGTTACATCTAGCCCAAGCTTCAAGCAACTGGTTGTTTAACACTTTGTGATTGCAGGGCCTACAAGGATCGTGTTCTTCTCATACGAAAGAAAGTCGGGATTCTCCCTCCATCTCTTGCATTCCATCCACAAGAAACTTCTTTCTCTACCTTTCTGTTTACTTTTTTTTGCATTGTTCAAGAAGTAGATCCACTCTTTCAATACTCATGTTTAGATCTATCTTTTAGGGCATTGCTAGATCTAATATCATTCATTAGATCTAGGGAAAAGTTTGTTCTTTGCATGTAAAATTTTCAAAAATTTTCTTAGTACAAAATTTTATTTTTGCATTTTCTTTCCCATCATCTTTTAGTATTGTTTGCTTGCTGATTTTTTACTTTTTTGATAGGTACAGCAGAAGTGCTGACGAAAAATTGAAGATACAAGCTAAAAAAGACTCATAATCCCCCTTTCTTCTTTCCCCTTTCTACAGCTCGCTCCAAAAGCCTTCCAAGGATAAGAAAAGAAGCAAAAAAGGCATCAAAGGAAGGGCATTGTAAAAAATTAATAAAAGAGCAAGTGGGATAACGCCTTCCACACCCCACTTCCCCCATTTGGGGGAAGCCTGTATCGCCATTGTCCATATTTCAAGTTTTTCTTTACTTTGCTTTATACCTGCAAATAAATAAAATGATGAAAGTAGAATAGGGATAATTAGTTTCATTTGATCAAAAAGTTTAAGTTAGATTTGATTTCATTAGCCTATTCTCGTTAGTTTCCTCTTATGCAATCTACTTTCATGCTAGATTAGGTTTGATTTCATGTTTGCTTACACAAAAGTCTTCAGAAAAGAAAATTTGTTTGATTAATTGCTAGTTAGTTCCTTTTATTTCATTTAAAAGTTTAAATAAAAAAAGAATCAAAATCTCTTGAATCTCACCATAAGGTGGATCAAGAATGCTCTCTATCGGAGAGTTGCTTTTGTTATCTTGGTTTTGTTTTACTTACCCCCATGCTCTCCCGATTAAGGCCTAAAAGCCTGAAAGAGATTCTTGGGTAGATTAGTTCTTGTAATTTTTCTTGAGTTTAATTAAGTAATTGTTAAAGTCTCTTGAACTTGCCATAACCCAAGTCAAGAGCACTCTCTATCGGAGAGCATTCCCATTGCATATCCTTGCATCAAGCATATAGTTTAGCTAAGACTCTTGAACTTCTGTCACAAGACAAAATCAAGAACGCTCTCTGTCGGAGGGTTCTAATTAATTTACCTAATAAAAGTTTGCAACTCACATTCCTCTAATTAATTTACTTCGTTGATTATCCTTCACCTAGTATGCTCTGTCGACTTTCAAGTTGGGCTCATATTCAGAACGGTGAACGGACTTGCTAAGTTCGCAAATAAAAACACAATAAAACTTAACCCCATAACCAACGCACCGGCGTTGTAGAAAGATTCCCAAGTCATTCCTAGGAAGGGCGCCAGAACTCCCCGCTGTCTAGAGTCTCAGCTAGCTGGTCAATCTTCGCGAAACTAGCCTGGGATACTGGGCGGGCTGTCATATCTTGAACAGAGTAGCTCGGAAGATTTTCCTAGTCGATCTCTTGATACCTTTTGCTGAAACCCTAAGCAAGATCATCTAAAAACTTTAAAATTAACCAAGATTAAGCACAATAAACATTCACTGGCATTATTTTGAGGTTCACATCATCTTTACGCTCGAAGCATCTCTAATAAGTTGACTCCATAGGCATTGGTTCTTTCTTTTACGCACTATTGATAATCTGGGCCATTTGTCCATTGGATATTTTGATTAAAGTTTATATCTTTGAATGCTATATCATGTCGTGAGTTCTCAACATATTGTTTATCTTCTAAATTTTGTGATAGCAACGTGGATTGTTTTTTTATCTCATGTTTATTTTTCACTTGTCTAATATGCAATCTTCGTTCATCATAATAAACTCCTAAAAAACACCCATCCGCATCCGTAACCATTAAAAACACTTAAACAACTTAAGAGCCATAGAAACTCTTTTGTAGGGACTAACCCCCTTGACTTTGTTAGGAGTTAGCCTAAACAGAGGAGCTAGGAGTAGGCGACAGTACCTAGCTCTGTGCTTGTCGCCAAGGTCACACCTCTCTCACTTTCTCAAGTGAGGAGACAGCGTTCGGAAAGTTTTTGCTGCTGGTGTGCAATCGGCGGACAACAGAATCCAAGACCTCCAACAAGGTCACCATAGGCTCCATTGCCAAATCATACAAAAAATTTGGTTGTGTTAAAAAATGGGAAGGAGTCGAGGGCATAGCCCTCAACCCCTTGCCAACACCGAGGCCCCATTGTAAACTATATACTATAAACCATATGATGGAACCAAACATTATCCATATCCACAAGCTATGCATTAAACCTTATCCATATTCAAATTAAACATCATTGCATGAAACAAACCTTATCCATATCATAAACTATATCTTAACAAACACGCCAACATGGCTTAAGCTTACGCGCCACCATATAAACCATGTTATAACGTGGTATGCCACCATTGTAAAATAGCTCAGGAAGGGCAGAGGCCCTGCAGGTTTGACCCCGAGACCTTTGCCCCATATCCCTCATGACCTATCAACGCGCCATTCTGATGAGCCTTGGTAGGGATTGGGAATATGTGGTTAAGAGTTTGTGCGTGGAAACAGGGCTCCAAAAGGGCGCGTGGTGTTGACACTGAGAGGGGGGGTGAATCAGTGTGAAGCCAAATTTTAAACCTTTCTTAGCTTATCACGGTTAGCTACCAATTCATCAATCCATTATTCTGTCATAATCATTTCATAAACATCATTCACAAAGCATAAGCATTTCATTCATAAGAATCATAACACAGAAGAACACCACACCATATAAATTTGTAATCTTTTTATATTATTTTGGTCCAGCTACAACCGTCAGGCAAAATTAGCACCTACTGATATATAGAGCACCTACTCTCAATCCAGGACCCTGCCTGGTTTTCTTAGACCCTGCTAAGAAGGGTTTGAGGTATCCTAACCTCAAATGCAAGACAAGCTTGCATTTACATTAAAGCTCACTGTTACATTACTTCATCACTTGTCTCTTCAATCTGCTGCTGATCAATACTGCTGCAACACACCTGCTCTTCAATACTACCAGGTCATCAAGGACTGCTCATCTCTGTTGTACCACTGCTTACTGCTGCTCCATTTATCTCTGCTCATCATCAATGCAGCTCATCATCTTGGCTCATCATCCCTGCTGCTCACATCATCATGCACATTATTCATGCATACATCATGCTGCTGTCAGAATCATCATATCAATCTGCTCTGCATTTGGCACTAGATATGTCACAACCTACTTCAGTGGCTGTAACTGCCCAGTCAATTCAATTGTGTCTGTCACCATCCTTTTAATGTTGTCAATCATGGAGAGATTTGCTCATACATTGCTCATGCAAGTCTGGTCATATATAAGTTTCCTGCTGCTCTAAGATATGTCATTCATCATACCTTTGTCCTTCACAATGATCTTTAAAACTAAGAATACCTCTGGCTACCTATAAGCTTGTATATGCATATAGTTAAGCCTCAAAGACAGTCATGTCTTGGTCAGATTTTGACTCAGTCATTTCAGTTCTCTGTCATATCACTTACACATACTATCACTTCACACATCACACTTTACATACTGCTGTACTACTGCTTGTACACTACTGTACACACCCTCAGACTTCATCAGTCATGCAAACCCAGTCAATTCTGAACTTGTGCATGCCATTGTATATATTTGACTGTACATTCTTGACTACTGAATAAACTTTAGTTCATGTATTAACTGATACTGTCCTTCAGTGAATAATTTCAGACTTATCATAAAACTCAAACACAACTCAGACTATGGCTATTTACTCCATGTATGGGGTTATTGTTTGCTGCTCATCTTTCAAAATTAAGACTGTAAAACATAGATGCCATTAACATACCTCAATCAAGTTCAGACTTGTTCACCACCGAGGGTCTCCAAGACAAGTTGGTATGACCCTACCTCATCACAGCGTGTAGATAGGATAGCTTGCTGCTACTGCTGATCACCATTGAGAGCCTTAAAAGGCTTGAACGCTGTGTATGCTACCTGAATTTTATTTTTCAGTCCACTACCTCAGTCACTTGTTGGCTTCAATCTTTGACAACAGCTGCAGATCATGAATATACTGTGCAGCTGGGAATATAAATTGCAGATCTGTTATGTGAGGATTCTGCAAGGCACAAGATGGATTTAATACTGCCGTAGGTGATAATTAGTGACTACAATTGGCTGCCATAGGATTTGCAATTGGTAGATGACCATTTGAAGTTGCATGCAGAGCTTCCACGCTGGCCAGGAAGGTGAAACACTTCCTTCTACGCTTGATGTGACTTCCCCAATGAAGAACACGACCTCCAACTCATGAGATGATGTCTGGCATATTAGATAGCTGCCTTTGCTACTAATATTGGTCTCTCACAACAGTTTTCCACCCAATAGATAATGATCTCTTGCCAAGGGAATCGATCCACTATTGAATGCCAACGCTTGACTGGAGTATGACGCTGCCAGGAATTAAGATCTCAGCACTTTGCAATTGATTTCAGCCTCTATCCTTCAGATCGCAACTTCTAGAGTGGATTTATTGCTTACCAAAAGAGAATCGCTGCTGATTGGAGGGTATCGCTGCCAAAATGATGAATATCTGACCTATAATCGATCTTACCAATTAATGATCAGATCGTTGCCTTGGAGACTTCAAAACCAAGAATAAATTATGAACTTCTGCCTGACGAGCCTCCCTAAGCTCCTGTCTCGTCAGCTCATTCCATATCAGATCTGCACGATTGTGATCAAGACTAAATCCCCTCCAAAATTCAGGCCAGTTACAAAGAAGTCTGCCAGAGCCTACAGGTGTATTTTCTACAACCACTTGTGCTGGTGCAGGAAAAGTCGATTGTGAAGAAATCCCTGCTTTGGCATCATATTCAACTGAGTCTGAAGTACCTGAATTCCACAACTGTGATGATACAAGAAAAGAAGACCCTGGGAAAAGTGCAGAGGCTGGAGTATCATCACAACCTGTATTTCCTGTAGAAAAAGATTTTATTCTTCACGTCACAAGAGAGAGGCAGCATGTAATATCGAGCTATCCATCTCCTCGCTGATCTGGATCCTCCACCGAAAATTTCTCAGTCTTAAAGTCTGCTGCAAAAATTTCCACGCATTTTTCTCTGCTCCACAAAAATTTCACGCATGCTCAACACGAAAAAATATCTCAGAGCCCACGAACTCACTGCGGCTGCCTCAGAGCTTCACCCCCAAAAAAAAAATTCACTTAAATGAGGACGGTGAGAGGGTATTTATACCCATTTCTCACAAATTGACTTGAGGCCGACTTGTGAGATTTTTCAAACTGGGCCGACATATATATATAAAAAATATATTAAAAGAAATCTTGAGCCGACTTTAGATGTTGAGCCGACTTCTAATTTTTTAATTCTTATTTTAATACAAATGATCAAGCCTTTGACCATTCACCACCAGCTTTCATCAAGACCAAGGGTTTGACTTCATTATCATGAGGGGTACCTTTATCCCCAAATGCCCACGCTATCTTCACCATTCCTTCAAGGGTACAAGGACCATTAACCCATTTCTTCATTAGACAAGAAGCATCATGGGCTTCTTCAATCACGGTAGCCATGCACAGGGACCTCTAAGGTCAAGATACATCAAGATATCACATGAGAGTTTGCCAAACCTTCTCCCAGGAATCCATGACATCATCATAGCATGAATGACCATAGAATGGGTCATTAATGCTTCTTCCATCCATCTAGGCTTCAGGACCATCTCCTGGGTCTTTAGCATCATCATAACATCTTCAGCGAGGTGGTGGCATTAACCATGTTGGCATCAATGACAATTTCATCAACACGTGGCCCATGGCACACGACCTCAAAACAAAGTTTTAAACCTTATAAAGAGCCCTGGATTTGGATAGTGACGGGAGTAATTCGGAGTTTAGCACAACGTGGTGGGAAAAAATACAGAGGTGAGATAGTATAGAAATTAATGTGCACAGTTCTCGAGGCAGGAAAGTACAGTCAATATAGGAAGGGCAGAAAGTATTCTCGTTTTAGAGGATGTCTCAAGCAAATATATTCGAGTTTATACTTGTTTTTCTCATAATTTCGCAAGGAGTTCATTGGTGTTGTTTATTTCTGCTTCTAATAGACAAAATTCCGAAGTGTTTCCAAAACACTCAATTGTAAGCTTTTGAAGACTTAATAGATTGGCCTTCCCATTGGAAGTGGCCCAGAGACGTAACCCAGGAGGGGTGAACTCTGTTATTAATTGTGTCTTCTTTTTATGGATTGCATATATGTTTTTATTTGCTTTGTGAATGATTTAAAGCACTTAAATTTATGTTGTTTAAGCCCATTTTACAAGTATTTAACATGCAAATTAATCAGAAGGTGGAACCTCTACTTGCGCTCTTGTATAATATTTTTTGGCAATAATAAAATAAAGGTTTTGGAGGATTATGCTAGTGTGACCATTGGATGCTTGGATGTTGTTTTCTTCGTAAATCACTGAGGTAACTTATATGTTTTGCAATGCTTGTTTGTAGTTTGGAATGGCACTAGTCTTTGAAGGGAATTTTTATTCTAGTAGAATAGGAAGTAATATTTGAGTAATTTGCTTCTTATTGTTAGTCTTACAAGAGATCCATGAAATGTTATGAAATTCTTGCTTGAATGTATGCATTTTTAAATTTCTTATCTGGTTAACACTGGTGCGTTTAATTCTCTCTTGCAAGCATTTGAGAATTGTTTTAGGTGACCAGGTCAAGAGGATCTTTGTGAACTTGTTTACTCTCACCTTCCTCATGCATTGTTGAAAATGAACTTCATCCCTCCGGTTTCACCAAGAGGACGACTCCATTACCCTTATCTTTTCTTGCTAACCATTGGTTCTTATGCTTCTAGATCCCAAAGAATTTTCTTCATTTGTCTCGGTTGCTTTCCTTTAGATCTATCATTGAAGTAAAAATTATAAGTAGATCTAAGGTCTAGTTTCTAGTTTGCTTTCAAAATTTATTCAAAGATCTAGATCTAGTTTCTTTATCTTCCTTTTGCAAGTTTAAACTTTGAAGAAATTTAAAGGGCTTGATTAAGAAAAATTTGTGCTTTCAATCTCTAATCTAACATTTAGTACTTTCTCATTTGCTTGCCATCTCTTAGAGAGGCAAGCAAAGATCCTAGGAGGGAAATCTCAAAGATCTTAGGAGGGAATCTTTTTAGCTTGCCTTACTTAGTTAAATTTTGCTTCTTTATTCACATTTTAACTAGAGAGGCAAGCAAATATCCTAGGAGGGAAATCTCAAAGATCTTAGGAGGGAATCTTTTTAGCTTGCCTTACTTAGTTAAATTTTGCTTCTTTATTCACATTTTAACTTAAAAAAAAAATTTTGCAAGTTTTTTGTAGCACTTTCTTAAACACTCTTAAAGTGTTTAGGACCATATTCTAATAAATTTTGTTGGTTTTTTTAATCATTTGATGCACAGGTAGAGAGAAGTGCTGCATGAAAATTGAAGATTTAAGCGAACTAAAGACTCCCTACCTTCCCTATTCTTTCATCCCCTTTCTCTCCCTTAACATTTCAGAGAAAAACTTGTAAATCCGTTGATCTAAATTATAAGGTGTTGAATTTTTACTTAGGAAGTGTTTGGTCACTCATGCCTTGAGGTGGACAAGGACACTTTAAAAGGTGGTCCCTAGCCTAATTAAAAAGGTGAGATTGACTTTAATTTTATAAAAGTGACATTTCTTAATGAAAATTTTAGTTAATGATTATAAAGTGACTTTATGAGTACTAAATGTGGGTGTGCATTAAATTCTCATTTATTAATTAAAATTGATTTTTAATGAGAAAATGAGATGGGGCCCTAGATCTCATTTAGTGGGCTTTTAATCTATAAGCCATTGATCTCAAAGTGGAAGTTACTCAAGCAAAAAGAGTTTGGGAAAGGAAAATGGAGATCATTGTTCACTTTCACAAGAGAGAATTTTGAGAGACCAGCAAGAGAAATTTCAGAGAGTAAACCCTTGCAAAATTTCCAAAAAATCATGAAGAGGAGAAGGACACAAATTTTGAGGAGTTTGTACCAGCAGATTGGCATGAATCTCAAGGTGACCGACCATACAACATTAAATGCAGCAGATTGTACAACATTAAATGTAAGTCGTACAGTCCATACAACACAGATTTCGAGGTGACCATACAGCACAAAAATTGAGGAAAGTACAACATTAATTGTTATCCGTGCAGCAGGCAGAATTAGGCACAGAAATCAAGGGTCATACAGCCGCATGTGTGAGGCCATACAACACGTTTTTCAAGGCAGTCGTACAATAGGTTTTGTCAGTGAGATATTGGCACGTGTCTCGAGAAAGGAGACAAGTACTGTTGTTTTAATTTTGTAAAATTTGCTTCAAGAAATAAAATCTCGCTAAAGAATAGGCTTTCCCTTTAGGGTTTTTCTTAGGCCATTTTGACCAAAAATATGAGTGTTTATTTTCATGTGTGTTGCCTAAATTTAAAATTTTTGAGTATGAGAATAGGGTTGTCATAAATTTTCAGAGTTCAAAAGTTGAAAAGGAATCTCACGTGTTTCATGCTTTCAGTAAAAAAAAGTAATTTTCAATGTACATGCATGATGGGGTTTGGGCATTAAACATTATGCAGCACTGAAACTGAAACCGGGTTGGGGTTCTCAAATTTTTTCATGGTATTAGAGCATGATTGAAGGCTGAAAATTACACACAGAAATAAATTTCAGACTAGGAGAAATAAGGGAAAACAAGGTTGTTGAGAAGAACAGGTTCTTGAATTCTTTTGCAATGATGGCTACTGGACTTAGGCTTGAGGACAGGTTGGATCGGGCAGTTAATTTTAGCCCATGGAAGGCTAGGATTGTACTGATATTGCAGGAGAATGAACTATGGGAAATAGCTAATAACACTGTTGCTCATCCTATCACTATTCCTACAGTTACAGTTGATAAGGACGCCTTCGATAAACTACACATTAAAGCAAAAAGAATCTTACTTGATGTCATTAAAGACCATATCATACCACACATTTCTGGGAAAGACTATGCTCATCAGATGTGGACCGCATTGACCAACCTTTACCAAAGTTCCAATGAAAATCGAAAAATGTTGTTAAGGGAGAAATTGAAGAGCATCAAGATGCACATGGGGGAGAACATGGTCTCTTACTTTACCAGGATTACACAGGTTCGAGACGAGCTTGGAGCAGTGGGAGAGAGGGCACATGCCTAAATGGGATCGTCTTTGGGATGATTTCATACAAGAAGAGACCCACAGGGGATATGTAGAGGGTAGTACATCTCACAAGAATGAAGATGAGGAGAATGTGGCCTTAGCAGCAAAGGGGAAGAAGAAGAAGTTCAAGAAGGGTTCCAAGGGTGGAACCAAGCAACAGAATGGAGAGAAGAAGGACATGAGCAAAGTGAAATACTTTGCTTGTCAGAAGTTTGGGCATTATGCTGGACAATGCCCAAACAAGAAGAAGAAGAAACAACAGACAACAGCTTTAGCAGAGCTTGATGAGTATGATGCTAGATTTGAGAGAGAGTTTTCTCTCTTTGCTGGTGCTTGTGTAGAAAGAGCATCATCCATCACCACCATGGATTTTGAGGATCATATGGAGCATTCCATGATCGTTGGGCATTCATTGAGTGCTTCCACAACTTCTTCCACTTGGTACATTGATAGTGGAGCTTCGAGTCACATGATAGGTGATCGAGAGATGTTCACTGAGATTTCAAAGACAGGCTTGGAGTTGGAGGTTGTATTGAGCGATGATATAGTGGTGAGAGCAGTTGGGTGTGAGACAGTCCGCTTTGATGGTGAGTCCATGGAGCCCATATTACTGAGAGATGTCTTGTACATCCTAGGATGAAAAAGAACCTTGTGTCAGTTTACGAGAACAGAGGCCTTGGGGTATATGTCCTAGATGGGAAAGTTTACATCTTTCCAAAAGCAGAGGATCCATCTGGAGTCAAATACGGGAAACTGTACAAGCCTCTCTTCCAGCCACATAATGCGCTGGAACACACTCAGAGTAGTAGTGAGTTGTGTGAGTTATGGCACAAGAGGATGACCTACCTTCATCATTCAACTTTGAGGATGCTGAGAGACATGACCACAAGTTTGCCATATTTTTATACAGAGCAAACTGGTGTATGCAGAGGGTGTGCTTTGGGAAAGTACACCAAGACTGCTTTTCCAAGCAATGACAACGGATCAGAGGGAGTGCTACAGTTGATTTATTCAAACTTATGTGGTCCCATGTCTTCTACCTCATTGACAAGTTTTAAGTGTTACATTACTTTCATAGATGACTTTTCTTCAGTTCCAAGAGTTCAAAGCTCTTGTGGAGAACCAGACATGAAAGAAGATCAAGGTACTCAAATCAGACAATGGGGGTGAGTACACTTCTCATGCATTCAATGAGTTTTGTAGACAAGAGGGTATCAGGAGGCAGTTGACAATTCCCTTCACTCCACAGCAGAATGGAGTGGCTAAAAAGAACACCCGTTCGATAGTGAGTGCAGTTAGAGACATGTTGCATGATCAGAGTCTTCCTTTCTTCCTATGGGAAGAGGACTGTAGTACAGTTATTTCTGTGCATAATAGGAGTCCGCACCATTCCTTGGGTGCAAAACTCCTGAGGAGATGTTCATCAGGAAGAAGCCTGAGATAGGACACTTTTGCATTTTTGGATGCCTTACATATTCCCACGTCCCTTCTGAGAAGAGGACAAAGTTGGAGGCTACTGGAGAGAGAGGAATTTTTTTTGGCTATGACAAGACTTCGAAGGCTTTCCGCATATACCTTCCTGCACAGAGGAAAGTTGTGGTGAGGAGGGAGGTGAGATTTGAAGAGGAGCGAGCCTTTCGAAAGTCTCAAGAGTCAAAGGAGGAGGAGCAATAGATGACTACTCCACAAGTGACAGTATCTCATATTTCAGCAAGTAAGGACACAAGATCACAGATCTTAGGGGTGACTAGGTCACAGGTTACAGGTTCATCAGTTTCAAGGACTCAGTCTACAGGGACTTTTGGTTTTGGGATAGGTTCACAAGTTTCACCTTCATGTGATTCGGGTACACGTGGTTCAGCTTCAGGTTCACCAGGTACAAGATCTCAAACCTTAGGTACTTCTTCGGGGAGACATTTGTCTGATAAGGATGTAGAGGAGGGTCTGCCATAGGATACTAATTTCAAGAAGAGAAAGCCTAGTTGGGTTAGGGATCTTTTGAAGGAAGCAAAGGAGTTTGTGGGGCCATCCAAGAGGGAGGTCAAAGAGAGCAGGGCACTAGAGAGATTCTCCAGCTATATGGCATAGGTAACCAGCTTGCGTGAATCTGAGCCTACTACTTATGAGGAGGCTTTCGTACATCAAGTTTGGAGAGATGCCATGATGGAAGAGTATAATTCCATCATGATGAATGGTGAGTGGGAGGTGGTTCCAAGTCTAGAGGGGAAGTCAGTTGTGACTTTCAAGTGGCTCTATAAAATCAAGCATGTTGTAGATGACAACATCGAGAAGTACAAAGCTCGGTTTGTAGGATGAGGGTTCTCTTCTCACAGATAGAGAGAGTTGATTATGATGAGATCTTTGCGTCGGTTGCTAGATTTTCTTCGATTAGAGCAGTGATCTCCATTGTGGCAGAGATGGGTTGGAGGATCCATCAAATGGATGCGAAGACCGCTTTTATCAACGGTCTTCTACAGGAGGAGGTATATCTAGAGTAGCCACAGGGCTTTGAGATTTATGAGAGATATTCTCATGTTTGCAGGCTAAAAAAGGCCTAGTGTGGTCTGATGCAAGCCCCTCAGGCTTGGTACTATAGGATTGATTCTTATTTGCTTTCGATTAGGTTTCAAAAGAGTGAGGCGGATCCCAACCTTTACTACATTGTGGTTGGAGGTGTTTCGCTCATTCTTCTGTTATATGTTGATGACTTGTTCATTACAGGAGGGGAGCACTTGATTGAGGAATGTAAGAAAGATCTTACTTTGGAGTTTGAGATGACCGACCTTGGGTTGATGCACTACTATTTAGGCATGGAGGTGTGGCAAGAGGATGGACATGTTTTCCTGGGGCGAAGAAAATATGTTGCAGATGTTTTCAGGAGATTTTGGATAAACGACTGCAGACCTATGTCCACACCCATGATCACCAACTAGAAGAAACTTCATGCTTCTGAGGGAGAGTTGGTGGATCCTACTTTGTTTCGTCAGTTTATTGGTCCTTTGATGTTATTTGGTCAACACCAAACCAGTTATGAGTTTTGTGGTGAACACTCTCAGTCAGTTCATGGTGGAGCCCAAGAGAGTGCACTGGACAACTGCTAAACATATTTTGAGATACCTTGTTGGGACTGTAAACTATGGTTTGGACTACAGGAGGTCAGGTGGAGTCGACTTGGTTGGCTTCACAAATTTAGATTGGGAAGGAAGTGCTTCGGACCGGAAGAGCACTTTCGATTGTTGTTTCAGTTTGGGCTCGACAGTTGTTTCATGGTTCATTCGGAAACAAAATTCTGTTGCTTTGAGTTCTGAAGAGGCTAAGTACATGGCAGCCAGTCAAGCTAGTTTCGAGGCATTGTGCATTTGCAAACTCATGGTTGACTTATTTGGTCAGGAGCTGAGGCCTACTATCATTCATTGTGATAATCAAAGTTGCATCAGGCTCTCTGAGAATCCAGTGTTTCATTACAGGTTAAAGCACATTGAGATCAGATACCACTTCATCAGAGATTATGTCCAGAGAGCAGTTGTAGAGTTACAGTACATTTCTACACATGAGCAGGTGGCAGATATTCTCACAAAGTCTTTGGGAAGAGGAAAGCACATACGTTTCAGAGACAAAATGGGAGTGGTGAAAAACACCTTCCTCGATAAGAGGGAGTGTTGAATTTTTACCTAGGAAGTGTTTGTTCAGTCATGCCTTGGGGTGGACAATGACACTTTAAAAGGTGGTCCCTAGCCTAATTAAAAATGTGAGATTGACTTTATTTTTATAAAGTGACATTTTCTAATGAAAGTTTGAGTTAATGATTATAAAGTCGCTTTATGAGTGGGTGATTCCATGAAGATGGGTAACACTTTTTGGCCAAATTTGGCGATGAAAACCTGATTTTTTACTCATGTGCTAGATAGAAGCCCTCAAAACGCATATATGCCATGTGAATTTTGACTTGCAGTAAAAAAACAAATTGTAGAATATTATGTTGGCTTCATAGTGATATTTTTTTTAAAATATTCCGATGTCATTTAATGTGTGAATTTTTGCATTTAATGAACTGTGTGACCTTAAAAATTTGAAGAAGCTAATAAGTGGCTCGTGTCCACGTAGAGTAATTCAATCTTGCATTAATAATTTAAAAAAAATAAATATATGAGCATGATCTACATAAAATGCAGTGTGATGTGCATATTTTTTTGTTAATTTTTTTCGCATTATACAATTATTTATTATTTTTCGAAAGTGACCACATTCAATTTCAGCATCGTTTTAAACACATATTTGTCCACATAAAGGAATTTTTTCCATTTTTTGAAAAATTGAAAAACCAAAGATACCCTTTTGAAGAGGACACGTAGATATGTGATGCGTGCATTTTTAAGAATTTTTTGGCTATGTAGTTTTAACTCTGCGGATTTTTCTTTGAGCTGCTTTGAAGTTGCAGTGTGGTTTTCTAAGTATAAGTTTTAGAAGTAATTAAAAAATAAATATCATATGAATGCCAAAATGCATGTATGATACCTCAATGGATAGAAGATTCGTTGGTGAATTTATCGGTATCAACTCCGCTCAGTTATGTGCTAGGAATGGCAAGGTTTACACCTCTGCAAGGCACAGGAAATTTTCCATTTGTTTGAATGAGGGCTAAGTCTGTTTTTTTAAGCCCTCGACCGAGGAATGAACCTCGACCGAGGTATTTAAATACCTCGGTCGAGGTATTTAAATACCTCGACCGAGGTTTTGTAAATCCCGCAATACCTCGGTCGAGGGCTTAACAAGCCCTCGGTCGAGATATTAAGACCTCGGTCGAGGGCTTAACAAGCCCTCGACCGAGGTGCGTTTTTCTGTTTTTGCCGAAATTCACTTGCCAAAAAGTGTTACCCAGGTCTGTGGATTCACTCGAGTATTAAATGTGGGTGTGCATTAAATTCTCATTTATTCATTAAAAGTGTTTTTTAATGAGATAATGAGATGGGCCCTAGATCTCATTTAGTTGGATTTTAATATAAGCCATTGATCTCAACGTGGAAGTTACTCAAACAAAAAGGGCTTGGGAAAGGAAAATGGAGATCATTGTTCTCTTTCACAAGAGAGAATTTTGAGAGAGGAGGAGCAAGAGAAATTTTAGAGAGTAAACCCTTGCAAAATTTCCAAAAATTAGGAAGAGGAGAAGGGCATGAATTTCGAGGAGTTTGTACCAACAGATTAGCACGAATCCTGAGGTGACCATACAACATTAAATAGAATAGACCATACAACATTAAATGCAGGTCATGCAATCCATATAGCACAAATTTCGAGGTGAGAAGGCATGGTTTTCGAGGTGACCGTACAACACAAAAATCGAGGAAAGTATATCATTAATTGTTTTTTGTACAATAGGCACAGAAATCGAGGGTTGTATAGCCGCACGTGTGAGGCCGTACAACACATTTTTCTAGGCAGTCATACAATAGATTTTGTCAGTGGGATATTGGCACGTGTCTCGAGAAGGGAGACAAGTACTGTTGTTTTAATTTTGTAAAATTTGTCTAAAGAAATAAAATCTCTCTGAAGAACAGGTTTTCCCTTTGAGGTTTTTCCTAGGTCAATTTGACCAAAATCTGAGTGTTTATTTTCATGTGTGTTGCTTGAATTTAAAATTTCTGAGAATGAGATTAGGGCTGTCATAAATTTTCAGAGTTCAAAAGAATGAGATTAGGGAAATCTCATGTGTTTCATGCTTTCCGTAAAAAAAAAAAATTTCAATGTACATGCATGATAGGGTTTGGGCATTAATTATGCAGCACTGAAACTGAAATCGGGTTGGGGTTCTCAAAAATTTTCATAAAGACCACGAGTGTCCCAAAAATGTTTATTTTCCAATTGTAATTGTGTAATAAAGAGAGCGAGTGGGCTGCCAAAGTGCCCATACCCTGTCCCCATTCAAGGATCCATGTCATCTCTCCTTTTTTGGTTTGATTTTTCTTTAGTTTAGATTTGCTTTCTTATTTAGGTTGGTTTTATTGCTGAGTTACCCGAAAGGGGAAAGAGATTCATGGTAGGTAGTTAAAAAAAAACATTTTCCTTTTGTTATTTATTTTTAGCATTTTAAAATTAACCCGACTGTGCTTTCCCGAGTATCCCGAAAGGAGGAAAGAGATTCTCAGCCATGTGTGGTTTTAATAAAAAAACAACCAAGACTCCTTCGTTTGATCAGTTGGTTGTACCAAAAAGGGATACGAGTGACTAGACTAATAGAAAAATCTACATAAGTATGTTCCTGAGAATTTGGAAGGTCGTCAAAGAGTGACTACCATAGAGTTAGGGGGCTACTCCACGCAGGTTATGCCTTACCCCGTTGGACACTTAGTAAAGCCCCTTTAGTGCTCATTCAAGAGAACTTGTTTTATTGGGCCAAACCCAAAAATTTACCCTCTCCCTTAATCACTCATTAATAACCATTAGAGAGAATTTGAGGTAAAAAATGGGCCTCAAAAAAACCAAAATGTACTATAAAAATCAACCAATTACATTCTAGTAGGTGACATCATCCCCCATGATTGAGGTGGCATTGCATGAGTTAAGAATGCTTATTTGTCACATTTTCTATGGTGGATGAAAACCCATAGTTAACCAAGGTAGTAGTACAAATACTTTTAAGTCATAAAGTGAAGTACTCACAATTAAAGTCATTTCACACTTTCTCATCAAATAATATTATTGTTATTTTCAAGTAAAGTACTCACAATTCACTTTCTCATAAAATAATATTATTGTCATTTTCAAGTAAAGTACTCATAATTCATAAAAATGTATTTTCACATTTTTTTTCTTTTCACATTTTTTTATAAAATAATATATTATCATTTTCATGTTTTTTAATTTTAAATTATATATTCACTCAATTGTATTTAATATCATAATGTCAAACTAATATATATATATATTAAATCTTGTACTTTTAAAATAAATTAAATTCATGAATGATATTTATATGAAAAAAATATGTTAGTTATGCATATAAATTAAATTTATTTTTGTTTAATTTTATTTACAAGTTCAAGACAAATAAATGCTGAAGGGCAATAATTTTTTGGGAATTTACAATGAATCTTAGTCACATCATTGTAGAGTTATTTTATTAATTTTATTTATAGTCAATTTAGAAAAGTAACTCAACCATGGTTATTTATATTGTGCATAAAAAGTAGTGTAGGAGGTGAGTTGTCATATATACCTACCCCATAAAATCCCTAACTCATAATATTTTAATATATCTTATATTTTTGTAGTACATCTCTTAGGAGGCCCATTTTTGACCTCAAATTCTCTCTAATGTTAAAATTGATCAACAAGACATCTGCAATACTTACACGACACAACAACACTCCATATTCACCGGCACTGGTCTATGTTATTCTTCATATTTAAATCAATTATACAAACATCGTGAATGGTGTATTTATTCAAAGTTGTTATAATTCATTTGCAATGGTTTGTTGTCAAATATTAAATTTGTTTCACATTAACTCCTAGATCATTTTTTCTTTTCTTTCTTAGATTAGAGACCTTATATTTTATTTTTATAGGGACTACCCCCCTTGGCTTCGTTAAGAGTTGGCCTAGACAGAGCAACTAAGTATCATTTGATAGCACTTGGCTCTAGCTTTCCCTTAAGGTCGCACCCAGTGGCTTGCATATTTCTACGACGTGACCCGAGGTGCGAATTAGGCGGCAACAGTTTGTTGAGATTAACCTTGGAAGAAGTTTTTTCATTCTTTGAGCCAAAAAAAAATTTTAAGATCTTATAAGAAGATTTACAGAGGGAGATGGTCCTGAACCTACTGATTGAAGTTGACCTATTTTCCTTGGGCATGGAATCTATAAAGGAGGAGTTGGTGGCTTGTTTGGATGAAGTGACCATATAGCTTCAAGGATTTCTCCTTCAGAGATTAATTCAAGGATTTCTTCTTCTTCAATTACAAATTATGGAATATATTTACACATTGAGTTTAGGGTGCAAGGGTCAGCATCCTCCTCCTTCGAATACAGGTTCTTGAAAAATTAAAAAGCTTCATTTTTTATCTCATGATGGAGAGATATGAATTCCCCATTTTCTTTATTTAATTCCAGAATGGTTTTTTTTCCTTTGCCTTTCCTTACATTGATTATGAAAAAACTTGGTATTCCTACCTCCCACCTTTCTAGCATAACCTTGGACCTTTAGATCCAAATCTCTCTCGCGAGCCAAAAGTTCTTTTGTCATCTTACTCATTTCCATTTCTTCCTAGAGCTTCCCTAACTCTTCTTGAGCTCTTCTCCTTTCAGATCCTAGGTTCTTGTAGCTTGATTTGGCCCAAAGTTTGAGGGCTTTCTTAACATTCCTCAGTTTTGACTCCCAAATGAAACTTTGGGAACCAACAACAAAGGTGTTCCAGGATGATCTTTTAATATCCATAATTTCTTTTGATTTCATCCAAACTGAGCTACATTTAAAAGGGATAGGCTCTTGATTCTCAGCCCAGGTGAAGGAGAGAGCTATTGGCTTATGATCAGAAATAGTGAAAGGAAGAATTTTAGAATAAGGAATGGAGGGTTTACTCAAAAAGGAGTTGCTTACCAAAAATCTATCCAATCTTGCAGCGATGTGTCCTGGTCCTCTCAATTTGTTGCTCCACGTGTATTTCCCTTTTCTGGGCTTAATGTTTGTCAAAATTCCCGTCTTCCTACAAGTATTCCAAGTTCTCTCCGAAGTGATATCTTATTTTGGAACCGCCTCTTCAATTACTTGGAGAAACGATGGTGTTGAAGTCCCCAACCATGATGTAGTATCTCTGGATTCTCGTCTCACACAAAGAAACCAGAGACCTACAGAACCCCTCGTTTTGACCATGTTTAGTGGGGCCATAAACATTACATATCCATATTGTTTCTTTATTTTCATGTGCCTCTAATTCCACCATCAACCAATTTTGGTTTTCCTTGAATGAGATTAACTTGAATTGACTTTTGATCCACCAAGTTAGAATTCCACCCGAGGCACCTTGTGAGCTAACTGCTACCTCTTCTCCCTTGCTCCATATTTTGCTCCTTTGCTTAGTGCTAGCTTCCTTGTCCATTTTTGTATCCTAGATTAGAAGGATGGAGGCATTTTCATTTCTGCGCATATTCTTGATTGCTTTTGTTTTATGTTTCCCTCCTAACCCTCTGCAATTCCAAGAGACTATTTTCATTATTTCTTTTGATCATGTGGGTTTTTCTTGTGCTTCCTTTCCTCCCCTATTCCTTGAAATTATTTTCCTGCTGATGCTATTTTTATGTGTTGATTAAGACTTGTTTGTCTACCCGCTGCCTTATCCTTGGTTGTTTCTAATTCTTTGTGTATTCTATTTGGTTTCCTCCATTTCTTTGATGGGGGTTCTGATTTCTCTTCCTTGTTCTTCAAGGATTCTTCATGGTGAACTTTTGATATAGATCTAGTAACCCTTCTGATCTTACATCCACAAAGACCTACGGAGGAAGGGTAAGAATGTAGCTTTCTTCTTGTCCTATCTGTATTAGGACAGGTTGAGATTCCTTCTCCTTATTTTCCTGCTTTATTAGCATTTATGGCTTCTCTACTTCCCCTTCTTTTTATGGGTTTGAAAGAATCTGAAACTTGTTTGCGTGGGCGATCTTGCTTGGCACTGCTTGATGCGAACTTTTTCCTGCTTTTCTCTTTTTTTTATGACTTGGTTCCATTCTCCTTGTTCCTCCTCTGGATCTTGCTATTTTTTCTTTGGGCAATGCTGGGAAAAATGATTGTATTCATGACAAACTTTGCATTTGAATGGAAGTTGTTCATAGTCAAT
The DNA here is from genome assembly GCA_001517045.1 of Pseudotsuga menziesii. NCBI lineage: Eukaryota > Viridiplantae > Streptophyta > Pinopsida > Pinales > Pinaceae > Pseudotsuga > Pseudotsuga menziesii. The sequence continues at coordinate 171,159 of LPNX010284295.1, read as the reverse complement.
TATTTGAAGGTGATTCCAACCTTCTATTGATAGATTTATTGCTTCTAGAATCCCCTTTTCCAGATCCACCAAACAAATTCTTGCACAAGAAAACAAGGGGGGTTTTCCTTCAGATTTTTCCAATGTTCCCCCAAGTTTCCGGGACGCGGGGGCGCAGGAGCGGGGAAACGCACAGTGGGGACGTGTGGAGACCACCCCCAAATTTTAGCGAAATTCAGGGGGGGCGAGGGGGCGGGGGGGCGTCCAAGTCTTAATAAAAAATAATATTATAAATGATTAAATCCCAGCAATAAAAGTTCAATGATTCATCTCATGTAAACTACTAAAAGTGGGGGGGGGCGTCTGGGAGCCCCCCAGTTTCAAGGGGGGGCGTCTGGAAGCCCCCCAGTTTCAAGAGGGGGCGGGGAGGCGTGGGGACGGGGGGGCGTCTGGGAGCCCCCCTTCACCGGAGCGCGCTGCAGAACAGGGGACGCGCCCCCTCCTGCGTTTCCGGAAGTTTCGCTTTTTTGGGGGCGTGAGGAAACGTTTCTGGAGGAGCCCCCAAGCCCCCGGGGCGTGGGGAGCGAGGGGGGCGAGCCCCCGACCCTGGGGGGCGAGTTTCCGTGGAACACTGGATTTTTCATCTCCCAGAGAGTTCCCGATTGCATTTAGGTCTTCATCGCTCCAACAATGAAGAGGAAGGTGAGGGATTTTTACCCGAACAAGCACCACCAAGGGAATGTCCTTTTCTGGATCGAAGGATACATCCCTCTTGGCCCCATGAAATATGGCCCATTACTGAATATTAAGTCTCGGTCCTCTTTTTCCTCAAAAAGAAAGACGAAGAAATCCCTGCCATAAAAATTCGCTGAACTCCTCCTTGTATCAACAGTCTCCAATTTTTGTTAAGCCAAATTTCTATGGCCCTTGTGGAAGGCCACAACCCACTGAAGTGCCCTACAAGCCCATGCTGAGATAGAACAATGGATTGAAGTTGAAGAAGTTAACTTAACTTCTAAGATGACCACCCTATTAACGAGCTTGGAATCTTGAGGCATTTTTCCTGTTGAGACTGGTGCTGCATTAACCTTCATCGAGGAGGTGCCTCCTCTCCTCTGGATCAAGGTCCATAGGATGAGGATCCATTGCTTGACTGAAAACCCTAGTGAACCATAAACCGTAAGCAGAGAACCTTCAGAGCACTTAACCCAGCTCATAGCAATGCCTAGTACATGTAACTACATAAAAGTGGACATAATCTGATTAGATATATGATATCTTTTGAACTCTGTAATCTTTAGGAATGAGAATATCTTTTCAGATTTCCTCAAGGTAAGGAAGACCAAGAATGGTGGCAACTCTAGAAGCATGTAATGAATAGAAATCCATATATCTTTCTTCTATGGCAAGCACTTTTCAAACATGTCAAAACAAAAGCTGGGAAAAAAAACATCACAGTACAATACAAAACAAGTAACAAAACCTGAGAATAAGATGCAGCAGCTGTTTGGCCTAAATGAACCTGGGTTTCAGCTTCCTCTTGTACAATGTGTTTTGCCAATGCCTCCAAAGGCACATCCAACCATATAGTAATCATATGTCTCATATAGCCCCTTGTAAATTTGCAATACAAAATCAAGGAAAGCATTCAGTGATATATATTAAAAAATGCTGATTAAAAAATGAAGCAATGTTACATGAATCAGATACATATTCTTATCAATAAATCAAATAGATATACTCACAGATTGTCAGGTCGTACTACAGCACCATCTCCAGTCGAAACCACTCGACGACCCACAGAAGATAATTGCCATAGTACCTCGCTCTGCCAAGAAGTTATTTTATCATTAACATTCATAAACATGATTAGAAATTATATCATTGTGCTATATAATTGTCTTCACAAGTTATTGTTTAACAACCTGAAAACATGATCTTTGATTCATTGACAAAGTACCAAGGATCTTCCCTACCATAAGACTAAATGAACAGACCAATGGGCTGTTTTGCTCTGACAGATTTCAATCATTCTTAAGTAGGTAATCTCAAAACTTGTAAGCAAGGAAACGTGGTTAAATGTTCTTCACCTCAGAATCTCTAAGACCCTCCTCATCTTCCTGTCTAAACTTATGTGCAGCAGATCTCCCTCCACATGCCTGCTCTAACAGATCTTCACTGCTTAACAAAGTGCAGAACACAAGCTATCAAATTATCAGAGGTTGGCATGATAAATACTACCTTATTTTAGAAAACATACCTATCAAAAAAGTAATACCCTAGGACTTCTGATAATGTCCTTCCAACTGTGGTTTTTACACTACCCACCATTCCTGAAAGAAATATAGTTGTCAGTCCCAGAGTTGAAACAGCATCACAGTTACGTTATCAGCTTAGATATTCTAATATCAACTCACTCCTTCTGATCTCATGCATATATTTATCACCAACAACATGCAGTCGAAACACTCACCAACAAAAAATAATCATGTTCCTTTCAAGTCAGAAGAAATCTCTTCTGCCTTCTTCTGTATTAAAGAACTCTCATTAGAACTTATGGATGCAAAAATATTTAATGCTTGGCAAACTCATGAGTGACCAAGCAATGACAGCTGAACACAAGGTGCAGTTTGTAACTTAACAAGTCTTCCAAGCTTCTTCCCTGGCATCTAAAATAAAGTCAACAAACAAGATGAAAGTTGAAATCTTGCCTTCAGAAGGGATGCTTCCTCATCCAGAATTGCAGGCTTACATGTGTCTGTTTCAGAAACTATTTGACAAATATAGCAAAGGAAAAGTATTATGAGAAAATAAATGGCACTATCAAACATTATAAGGTCAGAAGCACAAGTCTGTAGCAGTAATATCAAAAATATGTTGTTTAATCAAGATTATTTACTTTCTATGATGAATGCAATCAAACATTGAATGCCATACAATAAAAATTTATGGAGAGGTTCTGGAGCAATTATGCTGTTGACCATTTCAAAGAAAGCCGACCAACTAGAAGGGAATCCATACCAACCACATGCAGAAGACATGGCAATGCACGAGAGTCAGAAGATACTCTGATATTTTTTATTCAATCTATACTTTTATGTACCTTTAAAAGACCTTAGTGGATTTAAGGCATTCACTGCCAAGGGTAGACAACATTTCAATGTCCCTGCTAACACTACTCCAAAGTTCATCTTGATTGGTTCAGCATCAATGGTTTATTGATACATTATAGGATGAACTTATCATCAAAACTACATCATTTGCCATCAACGGTTCCTGAGTGCTATGTAGAAATTTCTAAATACACTTTAATGCAAAACATAAATTTCACCTTCTTCCAAGAAGGTTTCTCAAATCTTAGCCCTAAAATTTTCTGCCTTAGGACTGCTGTAAATTAGAGTAAAAAGTTAAAACAGCAATGGAAAGAGTACAACAATTCACTTCAAACAGCCCCAAACTTCCCAGCAATTCAAGGAGAAAAGATACCAAACAAATCCCGATAGGGCAACTTATCAGCCAATAATCAGATCTGAAAATATAATTTTACAATAGTAAAATCAGCCCCTTATATTATTCCTTAGATGTCAAATCACTTAACAATTCTCCCTTTTACTTATGTCAAATCAGCAAGACATCAATGGATGTAAATAACAATGCATAAAAAACATATATAGCTGCAATTCAAATTTGGAAATTGTACAAGATATGGACATCTGAAAACTTCATTCATTAGCCCAAGATGAAGTCCATGTACATACCATAGCCTTCTCTCAAGGGTAGCACAAATCTCTCAACTCTCCAAAAAGGGCTAGCTAGGATAAATCAACAAAGCCTAGCTCAACCAAGAAGACCAATGTGCAAGAATCTCTCCAACACGTCCTCCAAGGCAAGATGTCCTCTTCTTTTCTTCATCAATCCACCCTAACATTTTCTCTCAAAACTCTAATCTCCAACCTCCAAAGAATTAACCTTAACCCTAGACCTCAAAGATACTTCGAGAAGACCAAGAAACCCTAGCACCTCAAGAGAGAGAGAGACATCAAACAAGTACAAGTGAAGACTTGAGAGAGAAAAAAGTGTGCACTCTTCTCTAGGTCACGTCTCTACACAAGAGTGTGAATGAATATGATTTATGATCATCTCCAACGTCTTCTTCACAAGAGCAAACCCTAGTCACAAGAATCAAGCTCCAACAAAGACGTCTCCTCAAGACTTCATAAATCCTCCAAGGGTTCATGAGGAAACCCTGGTGAGTTCCTCCAAGAAGCTAAGTACAAAGAAAAGAGTGTGATAATGATCACTAAGATGATAAATAGAAAGACTCTCTCTTTCCTTTATTTATATGAGAGGTAAGGGAGGCCAACAATACAATGTGGGGCTTATCCCTTACAAGTAACCTACAATAAGCCTCTGTAGGCCAAGCAGCTAGAGCATATGGCCGCTCATCAACATAATCATCCTCATCATTGTCTTACACCACCTCTATATAGTGGACCTTACCTTTACCCATGCATCTATGTCCCGGTTCCCAAGGTTTTCGGTAGCTGATACACAGTTTCTTCCTCTTTAGCTCTTTCCAGGTCTCTTCATCCATCTTGTTCTTCCCGGTTTCTCCCTTCTGAAAGGGATTCTTGTCCTTGCATTTCTAGGGAACGAAAGGTTTGGCCGGGAATTTTCTCTTTGGGGCGATACCCTCCATGTCTCGCACTCGAGTAATAGCATCCTCTAGGGTCCTAGGCTTGAAGGCTTTGATCCAATCATGCAGTGGTTCAGAGTCCAGACAATCCCTCTTTGAATAACATAATAAGGCGGGTCTTTGAAATATCTGTCACCATAACTGCCAGTGTCTGAAACTCTGTGAAGTATGCATCTGCAGTACCTAACTATCTAACCTATGCCAACTTCCTAAATTTCAACTCTGGATCCTTCCTGTCAAATTTGTCCATCAGCCGTTGGGTGAATTTCATGTAATATGTAATGCTAGCATGTCCCAACGTGACTAGACCATGGTACCACAACTTGTGTGCTTCTCCCTCCAGACGCAAAGTGGCATATTTGATGTCCTCTGAGGCTTCATGGGATTGAGCTAGAAGTATGTATCCAACTTCTATACCCATGCTCTCGTTGTGCATTTGTTGGACCTATAGAAGGAAGGAATAGTTAGCTTTCCAACCTTCCACTACAAGTCGAAGTTCGGTTGGCCTCTGCTGAACCCCCGAGGTTTGTTCCTGTACTTGACATTACAAAACTCCTGAAAATTCATCACGGCGTGAAACTCTCCACCAAGGTCTTGATACCCCACCAATTAGTTTGTAAAATTGTCCCGTGGTATTGGCTGCCCCGGATTGCCCCCTGGCTGCTCCATCATAGACTGAAGAAAAAGTGGTCTCGGGGTTGTTTTGCTAGTGGTTGTTGTGTTAGTCCGTAAGGAAATGTTGTGTTAGTCCCCTCTGCATAATTTCCATTACGCCCATTAGAGTCCCTCATACCATTATTGTTCCTTTCATGTCGGTTGTCTCAATTGTTCATGAGATTAACTAACTGCTACTTCCCTCTAGCCAAATCATTTAGGATATTCATGGTACTACTATCATGTGTCTCTACTCCTACAACTCATGCCTGTTGTCCCCATGTGGATCAATTCTGTCACCCATCTCTTATTCTCCCTCTATCTCTAATTATTCTTCTTCCCCAACTTCTAACAATTCCTCTTCTTTCGACTCACTCAACCCTTCCTTGAACTCTGACAAGAAAACTCTAGTAGGCTCTCCACTCTGCCTCCTTTTACTAGTGACTAGTTCACTGTCTCCTAGATTCACCAGGCTGGCAAAATCACCAGCTCTAAAACCACTGTAAAGTTCCTATCCCATACAAGCTAAAATTTTCCCAACTTGTCTTGTAACTTGTTATTGTTTTTGTCAAACACGTTACTCATTAACTGTTGTAGCTTGTTACCCCCCAATTACACAGGGTTGTACACATGCAGCAAGTCAACAATCAGTTTGAAGATAATCCTGGCAGAGGTGTCCATGTAGAGCACAAGAGTGTGAATATTGGCAAAATGCATGCTTGTGGGCATGATGCACATGTCACTATGATTCTTGGAGCTTCCAAACTGCTATAAAAAAGATAAACTCCAGGGCACTGTAAGACTTATTTTTCAACCTGCCAAAGAAGGAGGTGGAAGTGTTGCTCACATGATTTGTGAAAGGTGCACTTGGAGATGCAGAGATTCAAATTCGGGCCACTAGTTTTATCTTGTTTATCAGTCCTCTCTCTTTCATAGAAGGCCTCTAAGATCACCTGCTACATTCCTGTTCCTGGCAAGTTAGGAGTGCACTTAATCTCAAAGGGAGCACCATACTAAAGAATAAGAAAAGAAAAAAAAAACTGAGCCCCTCCAGTATGTTCCATCTTTGGTGGATGATGATATAATTGTTTCTAATTCATTTGCTATTATATTGTGCTTGGAGGACGAATACCATGAGTGTCCACTGCTTCTAGCTGATCCTTGGCTAAAAACCCTCAACCTTCAGGCCACTGATTGTATTGGCTCAAGCATACAACTTGTTCAGAGTGGGGTTGTCTTGAAGATGATTGCATAGAAGCTTGGACCTAATGAATGATTGAATTAGGCAGTGTTCGTATTTAGGAGGACCTAGTTGCGGCAATAATCTTCAAGCATTCGGTTTGCATGGAAAGTTATGAAAACCAGTGCCAATAGAGAGGTAGTCAAATTAAAATATTCCACATTTACAAGCAAAAAGACCACACCATCTTGCAGTTACCAGCACTTAATGGGACAGACAAAGAAAACATTGTGAATCCATAGCAGCTTCAGCGTGAACGCTAAAAGTTTTGACAGGAAGCTGCCCATACGAAGCTCAGTGGTTCAAACTCGGACATCAAAAGAGTTTGGGTGTATGTCTTATCAAAGTAATGCAGGAACCAAGGTTTGCAAATTTGCATTTTTTGCACCGAAGCTTGTCAGTTTAAAAAAATCATGATTTCTGGGAGCCGCTGTTGAAATCAGATCAAACCATCAAGAAATTGGTTATCGAGAGAATGGTCATGAAGAGTACACTGAGCGGCTTCCCAGTTGGGGTTATCAACAATGGGGAAAAGAGCAACATTTATCCAATGTTTCAACTCAGAGGAACGACTTCACGCTGGGTATCTTCACGCATTTCACGAGCTTTATTGGCAACCAATCACGCAAGATTTCCATCAGAGATATCCTGCCTCATGTTCCAAGTCGGCCTGAGAGTCTTAATTTCCTTAACGACTCCATGCATCGGCGTATTTTTCCATCGTGGACAGAGTGTATGTGTTTTAAACTATCAGTCGTCGAGTGCTCGGGTCTGCGTTTTTCTCCTCATCCTAACGCTGGAGTAGTGGATAACCCTTATCATCATGACTGGTAGCCGATTACAAGGGATAGTTTCACATTGTATCAGTCTTCACTCATGTTGTTAGTGGTTGATGCGTGACAGTGGTAGGAAATCGGGGTTTGTTTTACGATGCTACGTGGAGTTTCAGAGTTTTAAAAAACAGTGACCAGCTCCAGATTGAACTCCGTTTTTATACATGGCACCCATCGTGACAAATTGGAGGAGCAGCTCGCATGGCCATCTTTTATTCAGTCTATAGTCTGTGGCAACATCAGAAAACTAACCTTGAGATCGGCGTTTTTAATTCAGCATCAAAACTCGAGCTTCAGCAAGATAATTGGAAAATCGGGAGCAATCCACATTTAGTTTGACAGCTGCTGTTTGCATAAAGTTGATTCCCTTCAGTGGGTGTTATTGGTGACGTGGCTATTGGAGCCGCAAATATGTAGGGAGTTCCTCTTGTTTTGGGATGCCCGTCTTGATTGGGAATCAATGGTTGATATGTGAGTCACATTGTTTTAAAATTAGTTCATATTATGATTGGCCATCTATTGGTTCAAACTTTTAGTTAAATGGATTTTTCTTAGGTATATGGATAGTTACAATTTCACTATCTGGCAGTCTCCTTATACATTAGTTGAGAAAAGTGGATCTTATTCCACTTTTTCTGATTTCTTTTATTATCTTTATTTTACTCTACTTTTTTTAAATAAGAGGAGAAGAGCTTTTTGAGTCTATAAAAAGAGCAGGGCTCTTTGATTGTAAGGACGGAATCTTTGAGCTGGGAGGATTTTTCCTTAGAGGTAATAAAGAAAATATCATGATGAGTTTTTGGGATATGTTGTGTTTCTCTCTCGTGGTTTCGGGTTTTCATAAGTTATAGACCAAGCCAGCATAGAGGGCTATAATCTAGCACATTGGGCAAGCATTTGCGGCTGCCAAGTTGTTTGTCGCCGTTATGTTCTTGGAGGTTTGGGAGTAATGGAAAGTAGTCGGTTATACTTCCATTCTCCTTGCCTCTGATTATGGAACGGACCAGCTTAGTCTCACTTCTGCGAAACACAAAGCCCTTCTGAATCCCTTTCTGACTCCATTTACCCTTCTAGTACCGGCACTGGCCTTCTCTCGAGAACTGATCCTCCCTTCCCTTCTTTCCCATCAATCCGAATCATTTTCATTTTTGCTACCCGTGTTTCTCTAAGGCAGCCTCTTCAGATCACCTTGCCCTCAGTCGCACCTGCCTTAGTGGTCCGAACTTAGGGAAACCCCCTAGAGCTGGAGAAGAGCCAGCCTTAAGCGAGGAGAGAGAAGGTGTGGTGACATTGGCCTCTCTCTCAAGAAGTTGTCGCTGGGCCAGCGCGCCCGCGGTTTGGGCTTTCAGCACCCACGTGCCAGTTTTGGGCGACAACATAGCTCATTGTTTGAATCACTATTTTGGAGTGCACTGTTTGGGCAGGTCTGGTTCTGGCATTTCGTCAAACCTTTTGCTTGTTCATTGCCTTACGTTTCTTGTAGGTGTCTAAAATTCTGCGGATTTGATTTCTTGTTTATTTTGATGAATTTCATGATTCTTTTCACTAGATTTATGGTAACAAATATGACACTCACACATTAAACAAATATAACGTTCAACTCATGCCATAATGTGATACTTAGATATAAAAATGATTTAAATGCTCAGTTCTGATTGCAACTTAGAAATAGTCCTGTAGGTAACCATATCAGTTTATTAATGACCAAATTAACATAGAAATCATCAATAGGGGTACCATTATCTCCACAATGATGTAGATGACTAAGGAAGTGATATAAATATTTGTGGCAGCAGTAAAGGAAACAGTGGGGCAACTTTCCAACTTAGAACTTTGACTGTATAATGGTTTGAATGATGATATTCAATTGTGTTTTCCCATAGAGCACCTAACAATAAATAAACAGAAGGACCTTGGACTGATTATAAATGCTTATGACAATTGTAGCAGCTCGCAAGGAAAAGAGGAGTGGTATACAGCTGAATGAAGTCGCCCCTCAACTCCATACAATTATCCTTCACACAAGAAAAGTCGTTCTTCTAACTGTTTAATGGCAGCAGCATACACTTATGATTCTCCCCACGATTTTACCAGCATCAAGTGATACGCCCTCCTGAGATGTCCACAACTGATGGTTTAAGAAATTAGTATTGTTTTCAATGGTTCACCCTCCCACAATGGTGACTAGTAAACTACCGGTGCGCCCTCTAAATCCATAAAATGAAGTGAGACGCCCTCTTCTTCAACGCTGCCACACCTTCCAACAAGTGCGTCCCTTCTCCTACCAAAAGACTCCTCAAACATGGAAAGGAATGAATGTCTTCTCAAACAATTATGCCCTTCCTCAAAGCTCCTCCCTTCAACAACTCGTATCTGAAGACAAAGATGCAATCCAAAATCACGGCAATGAAGAACAAGTGAGAAATCTGATTGATCTCTCCCTTAGATTGACTAGGGTGGATGGTTTCACCACCGAAATTGATTTCCTCTCCCTTAGGGTTACATCGAAGAGAAAGCAAAGCTCAAGAGCTCTCAAGTTTCAAAAATGCAAATATCATGATTGAGCCAAAATGAGCTCTCTTCCCCTTTTTATAATTTCTCTTTCATCCTTTGTGACTTTTCGACTTCCCTTCATCTTTTCTCACATTTAAAATCTATAAAGTGACTTTGTAGAATTTTCAGCACTCTCCCAACCTGGTTTCAAACTTCGTTTTAAACATTGTTTAATGCCCAACCCAACTTAGCATCCTGCTGCAAATTAGATTATTTCGCATAAACAATATAGGACTGAAACACAAGAAGACTTTCTACAACTTTTATGAGCAGCAATTAAAAAACACATTCACACATGAATATTCAGACTCAGGAATTTTGGTCCAATGACCCAGGAAAAACCCCAACCTCCGGGGAAAACCTGTGAGAGAGAAATTCTTTATTTATCTTTCAAAATACAGTAGTAGGCAAAAAATATCAGTCACAACTTATCTCAACTAGATGATAAAAATCAGCCTCGAAATTCGTGCCAAAATCAAACACTTCAAACTCAATTTTTTTTGTCTACATCCTTCTCGATTTTTGTGCTACTATAGGACTATACGGTCTGCCTCAAAATTTGCGCTGGATATGCCTAAGGAATTTCTACCTTGAAATTTGTGCCCGAACCTCTGCCTCGATTTGCGTGCCATGTACAGACTGAATCTGTACTACACCGACAGTATGGTATGGCTGCAATAAATGCACTCACTGCTGCCTTGATTTTCGTGCCAAGCATGTTGTACCTTCACCTCGATTTTTGTGCGAGAGAAAAATGCTCTAGCTGCATTTTTTCTCTCTTTCTCAGAAATTCAGCTCTTTCTCTCTCAAAATGCAAAAGTGCCTCTTCACTTGGAAAATTGCCTTTTAGGTAAAAATGGTGAGGGTGAGTGAAAGGTCATCTAATCCAAGGGCCCAGATTAGATTAGATGAGTGGTTGTGATAAAATCACTTTTTCTTCACAAATTAAAAGTTAATTCATTCACTTTTTAAATTTTTACTTAAAGTGCACTTCAATCTCTAAAGTGCATTTAATGCTCATCTCAAGTCATTAATATAAAGTCCAAGTGAATTAACCCCTTTTCCTAGTGACTTAGGAAAAATTCACCAAGGGAAACAACTCCAAGGTATAAAAATTCAACACCCCCTCTTACCGAGGAAGTTGTTCTTCACCACACCCAACTTGTCTCTGAAATGAATAAACTTGCCTCTTCCAAGAGACTTTGTCAAGATATCTGCAACCTTCTCATCAATGGGAATGTACTGCAATGCCACAGCTCCTCTCTGAACATAATCTCGGATGAAATGATATCTTATCTCAATATGCTTTGACATGTTGTGAAATACAGGATTCTTAAAGAGCTAGATGCAACTCTGCTTGTCACAGTAAATCATTGTATCTCTCAGCTCCTGATCAATAAAATCCACCAATAACTTGCAAAGCCACAGTGCCTCGCAACTAGCCTGACTGACTGCCATGTACTCAGCCTTAGTAGAAATGAAAGCAACAGCCTTTTTCTTCCGACTGAACCACGACACTATTGCTGAGTCTAAACTGAAACAACATCCAGAAGTGCTCTTCCGGTCTGCCACACTACCTGCTCAATCTGAATTCGTGAAGCCAATCAACCCAACCCCATCCGATCTCCTATAATCTAGACCATAATCCACTATACTTGCAAGGTATCTCAACACATGTTTTGCGGCAATCTAGTGCACTCTCCTAGGCTCCACCATGAACTGACTGAGAGTGTTCACCACAAAACACAAATCTGGCTAGAGTTGACCAGATACATCAACAAACCTATGAGCTGACGATATAAGGTAGGATCCACCAACTCTCCCTCAGAAGCATGAAGCTTCTTCCAGTTTGTGACCATAGGTGTAGACATCGGCCTACAATCCTCCGTCTGAAACCTCCTCAGAATATCAACTGCATACTTTCCCTGCCTTAGGAAAATATGACTAGGCTCCTGCCAAACCTCTGATCCCAAAAAATAATGCATAAATCCAATGTCCTTCATCTCAAACTCTGAAGCAAGATCTCTCTTTCAAACTGCAATAGGTCTCTCCCCACCTGTGATAAACAAACCATCCACATACAACAGAAGAATAAGAGGATCATCTCCAACCATGATGAAATAGAGATTCGGATTAGCCTCACTCTTCTGAAAACCCATCGATAGTAAGTAAGAGTCTATCCTGGAATACCAAGCTCAAGGAGCTTGCTTCAGCTCATACAAGGCTTTCTTCAGCCTGCACACATGAGACTCTCTCCCATGAATCTCAAATCCTTGTGGCTACTCCACATAAACCTCCTCGTGTATGATTCCATTTAGAAATGTGGTCTTCACATCCATCTGATAGATCTTCCAACCCATTTCCGTAGCAACGGAAATCAATGATATGATAGAAGTATAACCAGCAACTGATGCAAAGGTCTCATCATAATCAACTCCCTCTACCTGTGAGAACCCCTGTGCCACAAACCAAGCCTTGTATTTCTCCACATTGCCATCTGCAACATGCTTTACCTTGTAAAGCCATCGAGAAGTCACCACTGACTTCCCCTCAGGTCTCGGAACAATCTCCCAAACATCGTTCTTCATGATGGAATGGTACTCTTCCATCATGGCATCTCTCCAAACATGATGTTGAGAGGCCTCCTCAAAGGTAGATGGCTTTGAATCACGAAGACTAGCAACCAACGCCATACCCAATCTGCCAGGCATCACTATAGCCCTCACTGGCTCCTTGGGAATTCCAAACACCTTAGCTTCCTTCAAGGTCTCCCGAAGCCATTTAGGCTTCTTCTTCCCTGAAGGTTGCTCCCAAACTGGTCTATCCTCATCTGATGAACTCCCAGAGGTAGAAGGCCGAGAAACCTGTGTCCCAGGAGCTGGTGAACCCTGTGATCCTATAACTCTGTATGGTGAACCTGTGACCTGAGAACCAAAACTTATCCCTGAAGAACTTGTTGGTTGAACCACTGAAACTGGAGATCCTGTGCCTATACTCTGTAGTCGAGTCACCCCAGAAACTTGTGAACTTGTCACATGTACTAAAGGTACCTATGAAGCTACATGAGGTGTGGGAACCTACTGCTCTCCCTGCACTGACTCTTTGGGCTTCCTGAAGGCCCACTCCTCCTCAAATCTCACTTCCCTCCTCACAACAACCTTCCTCATAGCAGGAAGATAAATGCGGAAGGCCTTCGAAGTCTCATCATACCCCACAAAGATGCCTCTCTTTGTTGTGGGCTTAAGCTTTGTCCTCTTCTCAGAAGGGACATGTGAAAAAGTTAGGCAATCAAATATCCGAAAATGACTCACCTCAGGCTTTGTGCCTGTGAAACTCTCCTCATGAGTCTTGTTCCCCAAGGCACGATGGGGACTCCTGTTTTGAAGGTATACAGTTGTACTACATGCCTCTGCCCAAAGAAAAAAAGGAAGTGACTGATCATGTAACATGGCTCTTGCTACTCCAACAATATATCGATTCTTCCTTTCTGCCACTCCATTCTTCTCAGGAGTGTATGGTACTGTCAACTGTCTCTTAATGCCCTCCTATCTGCAATACTCATCGAATTCCTTGGAGGTATACTGACCCCCGTTATCTGATCTGAGTGCCCAAATCCTCCTCCCAGTCTGGTTCTCCACAAGAGCTTTGAACTCTTGGAACCTCTGCAAGACCTCCTCGGATTTCTTACTCTTCAGGAAGTAGATCCAGGTCTTCCTGGAATGGTCATCGATGAATGTCACATAATACTCAAAACCTATTAGAGAAACAACTGACATAGGACCACACAAGTTGGAATGTATCAAATCAAGTACCCCTGCTGACTTGTTATCATTGCTTGTAAAAACAATCTTGGTGTACTTTTCCAAAGCACACCCCCTGCATACATCACTGTGCTCAGTGCTGAACTCTAGCAACCTTGTAAGCATGTACCTCAACATCCTCAAAGTTGGATGATGCAGATGAGCCATCCTCCTATGCCACAACTCGTTGTTGTTGCTATGTGTCAACGCATGCTGACGCTGAAACAAGAGCTTGTATAGTTTCTCACATCTGACTCCAATGGTGTAAGAGGCAGATGGTCCTGCAGTATTGGGAAAAACACACACATGTCCATCTAGGAAGGACACCCCAAGACCCGTATCCTCGATCATGAAAACTGAGATCAAGTTCTTCTTTAGCCCAGGTACAAACAATACATCCCTCAAAATCATGGGACTCATGGACTCTCTCTTAAATGTAATTGTCCCACGACAAACAGCTCTGACAACTGTGTCATCCCCCAACACAACCTCTACATCTATCCCTTCCTGTGAAATCTCAAAGAAAATCTCTCGAGCACCTGTCATGTGACTCGAAGCTCCACTATCAATATACCACGTGTTGGTGGTGGATGCACTAAAAGAATGACCAGTCAACAAGGAATACTCCTTCTCAATATCAATGTCTGCATTGGTCATGATGGATGCTCTCTCTCTATCAACATGCCTAGTACAGAGAGAAAAATCTCTCAAATCTAGTTGTAAATTCCTCGACCTCTGTTGAAGCTGTTGTCTGTTGTTGCTTCTTCTTCTTCTTCTGTGGGCACTGTCCAGCATAGTGCCCAAACTTCTGACAAGCAGAGCACTTTACAGTGCTCAAGTCCTTCTTCTGTCCATCCTGCTGCTTAGCCCCACCCTTCTTGAACTTCTTCTTTCCCTTGGCAGTCAAAGCCACATTCTCCTCATTCTCCCTGCTAGTAGAAGAGCTTCCCTACACAAGACCTCTCTGGGTCTCCTCCCAAACAAAATCATCCCAAATCTTGTCCCAAGTAGGCAAGTTCTCCCTGGCTATTATAGCCTCCACAAAAACAGTCCAAGGCTTTGCAACCCCTTTCAAAGTTGTCTGCACTAGATTTGAACCAGGAATGACCTCCCCCACTGCTACAAGCTCATCTTTCACCTGAGAGCTCCTAGTAAGGTAGGAAATCACACCCTTAGCTTTGGCCATCTTGATACTTTTCAACTTCTCTCTCAAAACAATTTTCCTATTTTCATTTGAGCTTTGAAACAAGCTGGTCAAAGCATCCCACATTTGATATGCATGGGTTTTACTAGAAATGTGTGGGATCACATGGTCTTTAACTGCATCTAGGATAATTCTTCTAGCCTTAATGTCCTTCTTGTTGAAGGCAAAAAGTGCTTGTGCATCGATGGAAGCAGGAACAACAATAGGATTGGGTGTAGTGTTGTAAACTACTTCATCCCACAACTCATTTTCCTCCAATATAAGCACTAGCCTAGCTTTCCATGGGACAAAATTCCCATCCCCATCAATCCTATCCTCCAACCTCAGTCATGTTGCCATTTTCTCTGCAAAGTTCAAGTCTCAACAAGGTGCTACCCACTGACAAAAGAAATCACTGAAGGTCTGAAATTTTTCATCGTGTAAAATATACTCTTTCTCTAACAAAGCTCTGATACCATATAGAATTTTCAGCACTATCCCAACCCGGTTTCAAACTCCATTTTAAACATTGTTTAATGTGCAACCCAATTTATCATTCTGCTGCAAATTAGATTATTTCTCATAAACAATATAGGACTGAAACACAAGAAGAATTTCTACAACTTTTGTGAGCAACAATTAAAAAAACACATTCACACATAAATATTCAGACTTAAAAATTTTGGTCCAATGACCCAAGAAAAACCCCAACCTCTAGGGAAAACCTGTGAGAGAGAAATTATTTATTTATCTTTCAAAATACAGTAGTAGACAAAAAATATCAGTCACAACTTATCTCAACCAGATGATAAAAATCAACCTCGAAATTCGTGCTAAAATTAGAAACTTCAAACTCAAAAATTTATGTCTGCACCCTCCTTGATTTTCGTGCTGCTACAGGACTATAGAACCATTGTACGGACAAGTTGTACGATGTGCCTCGAAATTCATGTCGACTGTACCTGAGGAATTTCTACCATGAAATTCGTGCCCAAACCTCTGCCTCGATTTTTGTGTCTTGTACAGACTAAATCTGTACGGTATGGCTGCAATAAATGCACTCACTACTGCCTCGATTTTTCATGCCAAGCCTGTTGTACCTTCACCTCGATTTTTGTGCCAAAGAGAAAAATGCTCCAGCTGCGTTTTTTCTCTCTTGCTTAGAAATTCGGCTCTTTGTCTCTCTAAATGCAAAATTGCCTCTTCACTTGGAAAATTGCCTTTTAGGTAAAAATGGTGAGGGTGAGTGAAAGGTCATCTAATCCAAGGGCCTCATATTATATTAGATGAGTTGTGATAAAATCACTTTTTCTCCCCAAATTAGAAATTAATTCAGTCACTTTTTAAATTTTTACTTAAAGTACACTTTAATCTCTAAAGTGCATTTAATGCTCATCTCAAGTAATTAATACAAAGTCCAAGTGACTTAACCCTTTTTCCTAGTTGACTTAGGCAAAAGTCACCAAGGGGAACAACTCCAAGGTATAAAAATTCAGTCGTCTTTTTAGTGAGAACATGACCTTTTCCATCTTTTATTCCTATTTTGGCCCCCTTAGATCCACTTTTCAACGTGACTTTTAAAGTCACTTTATGAATTAATTATTAAATGACACTATATAAAGTGCTTTTGAGCTTAGGTGACATTGAATAATTAATTAATTCTCTACTTTGTCGATTATTGCCTACGTGAACTGAATAGGCTAATAAGCCGTCCACATGGTGGTCATCCGAAAAGGGACATGATAAAATGTAGGATATGTGAGCCATTAGAGTAACACCATAGTGTTGATTTTTGTACCTAGGAAAGTGTTTCCCTAGTGATTTTTGCCTAAGTTATTAAAAGGGGGAAATTAAAGTGACCCTTGAAATTAATAACTTGAGATGAGTTTTAATTTTCACTTTAGAGAATAAAGTGACTTTTTGATAAATTTAAGTGAGGTGAGTGAAATTAATTTTGGAGAGATTTAAAAGTGCATTTAATCTCATCCATCCATCTAATTCATTTTAGGCCCTTGGATTAGATGACTATTCAGCGTTCTCATTTAGACACCAAAAAGGCAAGGGGAAGGTATTTTGAGTCTCATTCTGTTTTTCATGAGAGTTGGAGAGCGCAGAAGGAGAAAAAAAATGCAGGCAGAGAGAAAAGAGAAGAGGGCACGTTTTCCAAGACCACACAATAGCAGAAATTCCATGTCTGTATAGCACGGTTCTCAAGGAAAATTATGGGCACGTTTTTTTAGGTAGTTTTTTTGGGCATGATTTTCGAGAAGAGAAAAAAACCGGGCACGAAATTCTGTACAATTCAGACGGTGGACACAGAAATTGAGGTAGTCTGTATAGTGGGCACAGAAATCGAGGCAGTCTGTACGGTACAACAATGGGCACAGAAATCGAGGCAATCCATACAGTCAGTTTGGCACGGTTTTCGAGGCAACAAGTTGGCAAAAATTTTGACTGTAAAATTTCTCAATTCAGTCAATTTGCTGAGCACTGTGGTTGAAATAAGTTTATCTTTGTTTTTGTTGTACTTTCATTTTATTGCAAAAAATAAAATTTCTCTCTCTAGAACAAGTTTTCACTGGGGGGTTGGGGTTTTGCCTGGGTCATTTGACCAAAAATTTCCAAGTCTGATTTTTTATGTGTGACTATGTTTTGTAATTGTTGGTCATTAAAAGCAGTAAAATTCTTCTTGTGTTTCAGTCATAAATTGTTTATGAGAAATGACTTAATTTGCAACTGAGAGTAAATTGGGTTGGGCATTAAACTATGATGAAAATGGTGGTTGAATCCGGGATAGGAGAATGCTGAAAAAATTACATGGTATTAGAGCTTTGTTAGAGAAAGAGCAGAATTTTACACTGTGAAAAATTTCATACTTTCAGTGATTTCTTTTGTCAGTGGGCAGCACCTTTTGTTGAGACTTTAACTTTGCAGTGAAAATGGAAACAGGACTTAGGTTGGAGGATAGACTTAATGGGGTTGGGAATTTTGTCCGATGGAAAGATAGACTAATGCTTATATTGGAGGAAAACGAGTTATGAGATGAAGTGGTTAACAATACAATAGCAGATCCTATTGTTGTTCCCGCTTCCACCAATGCACAAGCACTTTCTACCTTCAATAAGAAGGACATTAAGGCTAGAAGTATCATTCTAGATGCAGTTAAAGATCATGTGATCCCATTCATTTCTAGTAAAACCTATGCATATCAGATGTGGGATGCTTTGACCAGCTTGTTTCAAAGCTCAAATGAACATAGGTAAAAGGTTTTGAGAGAGAAATTGAAGAGTATCAAGATGGCCAAACTCGAGGGAGTGATTCTGTTATCCACTAATTTTGCACTTACTGGATTTTTCGGTGAGGCACCAAAGCATTGAACAAGTACACTTGTTTGTGATCAGAATTCAAAAGTCTGCCAGTCTTTTCCTGGGAGTCTGTTTGGAACTTTTTGTAAATACATGTTCATACCCTTTTGGGGAGATTGTAAAAAATGTCCTAGCATTTAATTTTCTATAAAAGGCTCGGCTTCCCGGACATGGGCATCAAGCCGACTAGCCGAGAATGTTTTTTCCCTTGATTATTATTGGCTGTTGAACAAACAACCAATAATTTCTAAGTTTTTCACTCGCTCCTCCAAAGCTGGGGTAGTTGTCTTGGTGTTTCGGCCTTGGGAGGTTATTAGATCCTTCGTGTCAGTATTTTTTGTCATGCTAGGCATTCCGATTGAGTCGCATGAACATGTGCTAGGTCCCCCTAGAGTTTCGTTTGATTTCAAGAAAAAATAATTTTTCTGTTTTTAAGTGATTTTTTAATGGTTTAAATGAGAAATTTCAAAATGTAAAAAATGAATGATCCGGAGTCCGTTTTCGGCATGGTTGGGCTCATTTTCAAGCCTTGAGCAGCATCTTTACCCTAGGGGCCACTTTCACTAGGTTTCGACCTATTGAAGCATCCCAAAAGACATCATCCGGCTAACAAGGCATCATAGTGGCATTTTAATGCTAAACTTGGATGGAATGCACCTAAGTCAAAATAGTTAAAAAGTCAAAAGTCATTATTTTTTAAGCAGAAAGTGACTTGGCATGATGTCACTATGAGTAATGCGATCCTTTTAAAAGTGTAATAAGCACCCAAACTTTGGTTTAAGACATGGTTTCAAATTAATTCAAATGGAAGGGTGACATGAATGGGAGAGCTCACGCTTATGTGGAGTTGGTGATGCGTTGGGATGAGGGTGGAACCCTCCATTTAAAACATTATAAATTAAACCATGGTGTTTATGTATGGCATGTCATGAGTGGTAACGTTTTGTTTCAAGGTGAAGGATGGCGTGAGGGGACTCACGCTAAACCAATGTGACGGATGGACCTCTCCCATGCATAATTTTAAACCATGGTTCATTTGCTTAAAATTTAAGAGCTCGCGATCATGAAGATAGCATGGTTGGACCCATGCTTATGTGGAGGCTTACTTCAAGTGCCAGCGAATGAAGTAATGAGGGGATGATGTGAGCTAGCTCTCACATGGGTTTTACCATGTGCAAATTAAAGAGGCGCCATCCTTCATGTGGCAGCCACCTCATTAAATGTAACTCAGACTTCATCTCCTCACCTACCTTATCAAGCTCACGCATGAGGGGTGAAGGAAGCCGATTTTTTTTTGTGGGGGTTTGATTGGATGTGTTGGCGGTTTCTTATCAGTTCCAGCTCGGTTTAGCTCCGGTTCAATTCAATTAACTCTGGACTCTCTCTTCAATTCATAAAGTCCCCCCTGTGGCTTGATTTTTTGTATAAGTAGAGGTGCTTTGCACTCTCTTCTTCATGGAGATTTTGGGCATGAACACTTTGCCAAAATTATTGTAATATTTGTTTGAAGTTGGAATAAAGTTGTGTGACTTTGGAGGTCTGTGCACGAGTTATTGGACTTGTGAATTCACATTGTCTTTGGTGATATCTCTCTCACCTTGCTTTTTCAATTATTAAATCATTCTTCATTATATACTCTAGAAGGGCCAAATGCATATTTTGTTCGGGTTTGATATTGTTTGTAAGAGTTTTGTGGGATCATCTTGCAGGTTTTTCTAAGCACTTCCCAATCTAAGAAAGAGACATAGCTGTCAAAGCTTCTCCTTCCCTCCATCAACAAAGTTTCAAAAAACACATTTGGTTACCTGGATCTACGAACTTCCCTCTTTCAGTTCTCTTGTTTTCTCCTTGATCTTCTCGATTTCTTGCTTGCTAGCCTTTTCTTTCTTGCCTTGTTTGGGTTGTCCTCCTCTTCTTTGTTCGCTGCCCCATTTTTACTATTTGTTTGCCTTTCTTTTCACCTTTTTCGCTGCCCTATTTTTTACTTTTGTTGCAGCCAACTATCCTTTTTGTTGGCTGCCCTCTTTCGTCATTGTTTTCAGCCTCTTCCTTCACTTTTTTGCAGCATTCTTTACTGTTGTTCGCTTCCCCTTTTTTCCTCTTTTTCTCATTCATTTCAGCCTTCTTCTTGCTCCCTTTTTGCTCCATTATACCATCTCTTATTTCCCACTTTGCATGTAATTTTTTTCATTTAGTATCATTTTCGAAAAAAGATTAAAGAAAAAATTGGAAGTTCAAAACTTGCATCTAGAAGTTGATTTGGCATATAGACTAGTTTGCTCCCTTGCATATAGATCTCAATTTTCAAAGTCTAGAACTTGCATTAGGTTAGCTAGTTCCAATTTATTTCTTTGATTTGATTGACAATAACAGGTCAATGAGCTTTGTTGTGCCTTAGGTGATCAAAGAAGAAATCTATAAAGGACAAGAAGCAAGAAAACTTGAAGGAGAAACCAAGAAGAAGTTGTGAACCATCACTCTCATTTTGTAAAAGCCATTTAAGGTTTCTTCTATTTTAACTTTTCAAGTTTTTTTTTAAGGTTGAAAATCCAAAAGATTGTAACAGTTTAATAAAAGTTTTGTCAGTGGGGTCTTTAATCCCCCACACTCGACTTCCCCCATTTGGGGAAGTCTTGCATTGTCCTTTGAGTGGTTTGCTTCCTCTTAGCTTAGTTTATTTTTGCTAGTAGCTTAGTTTCATTTTGCTATGTCATTGTTTCGTTGTTTTATAATTTGTTGAGTTATCATGTGGTTTCAATTTACAAGTTGATTGTCTTATAAAAAGAACAAAAGTCTCTTGAACTTGCAATAACCCAAGTCAAGAGCACTCTCTGTCGGAGAGCATTTCCACTGCATTATCCTTGCATCAAGCATATAGATTAATTAAAGTCTCTTGAACTTCTATCATAAAACAAAGTCAAGAGCACTCTTTGTCGAAGAGTTGAACTATGTGCTCATAATAATAAAATCATTCCAACTCACATTTCCCCACTTAAAATTTACTTCGTTGCTATCCCTCACCTAGTATGCTCTACCGACCCTGAAAAGTTGGACTCCTACTCAGAACAGTGATCAGATTTGTTAATCTTGCAAGTGATAACATAATAAAATCTTCACCCCCACAACCAATGCATCGACGTTGTCAAAAGCATTCGAGTTGTTCTCAGTAAGGGCGCCAGAACCCCCCTGTTGTCTAAGTTTCCCAGCTTGCTGGTTAATTTCTCCGAACACTTAGCCCGAGATATTGGACGGGCCGACAGTTCTCGAACGGAACGACTTAGAATACTTTTTCGGTTGGACTTTGATACCTTGTTCTCTCAGCCATAATAATCCAAGATCACTAAAACTTGATAAAATTTACAAAAAGCATTTGCAAAACGATCACACAAGCATTGAACTCTTGTATCAAGCATCCCAACACTACAATTTGTGACTCTATATCCATTGGATAAGACACTGGTCTGTTATTATTTTATCTTCATATCTCAAGTGTATTGTTCAATATCTTATCATTATGGATGCTTTTGTTTAATTCAATCAATGTTGTGTTTTATTTAAATGTCACAAGCATATCTTTGTAATTTTCTAAAAGTTAAAACGGTGATCTTCCCATCAGAAAACTCCTAAACAACACCCATCTGCAACCGCAACCACCAAAAAAACATTTAAAACATTGAGCCATAGACACTCTTTGTTAAGGACTACCCCCCTTGGCTTCGTTAGGAGTTAGCCTAAACGGAGGAGCTAGGAGTAGGTGACAGTACCTGGCTCTATGCTTGCCCCCAAGGCCACACCTCTCGCACTTTCTCAAGTGAGGAGACAAGTTTTATTAGATTTCTGCTGCTGGTGTGCATTCGGCGGACAACATCTTTTGGCGTCGTTGCCGAGGACAAATCTTTTTGTTCCTGGACAACCTTTATTTCTTTTTAGTTTTTTTACCTTTTTCCCTTTTTTGGTAGATTTGTAGTCCAATCACTCTTAGAAATTAGACTTGAATCCACCTGGCGACTCCACTGTCAGTAAACACCTCAAGGTATTCAACTAGAAGAAACTCTGAAGGTTTGCTCAATTTCATCCCTGAGCCTAAAAAGGTTTATAGGAGGAGACTAAACAAACTTGTTTCTCATAGGATCCTTGAAGATCTTGGATCTCAGCCTGTTTCAGACATCCATCTTTTATTTCAAGAAAACTTAGAAAATTTTGAAAATAATAATTGTTTCCTTTCCACGATGGGTGAGTTTTTTACTCAACTCAACTTCACTCAGATAGCAAGTCAGCCCCATGACGTTCCTAAGAAGGCTATTAATAAACTCATGACTTTTAATGGCACTGATGCCTCTACCTCTGCTGAGCAGCATATCAGAAACTTTTCTAGACACTGTGGTTCCTATGTCAGGGGTACTGAAAAACATGAAGATGTTTACATGACCCTTTTTTTTCTATCTTTGGATGGTAAAGCTGGAAACTGGTATGACAACTTGCCGAACAACTCTTTCGCTACCATAGCAGCCTTCAAGGCTGCTTTCCTTCGAAAATTTGGCAGCAAAAATGAACCTAGACATCTAGTGGCAGCCTTGACTAGTATGAAGAAATCTGATACGGAAACCATGGATGAATTCAACGATAGGTTCACAGAGTTATCAAATTCCATCCCTGCTACTTATGCTCCTCCTCCAGCTTCTATTTTGGATTTTTACATAGAAGCATTAAGTGGCAAAATCCAGTATCAGATAAGAGACAAAGAGCCCACCACATTGCTTGAAACTCAAGGTTTGGCTATCAAAATTGATAAAAATATGCAGTCTTCAGGAGAGTCAAACATCCAGGGTTACTCTAGATTATCAACTCCTTTGAAAACTGTGGAACCTAAAAGAATTAGCCATCAAACGAGGCATATGAAAATAAGCTCATGGACCTAACAAAAAAAATGCAAGACATGGAAAGGAAGTACTTAGCACAGATTAAAGAGGTTCAGAATCGGGTCATAACTGTTGAAAGAACTCAACCTCCACCACCTCCTAGAACCTTCCATGCAAGACCAACATGGCAGAGAAAGAATCCCAACCATGAGCAGAGGCCTCCTCCTCAGCTAGAGGTTACTAATGTGGTTGAAACTTACACGCCATTTTGTAGGGCATGTGAAGACCTTCATGAAGAATCTTCTTGCTATTATGCATGCTATGTTCAGGAGCATGGTTTTCCAGAGGGTTGTGAACCTAAAGCATCATCAAGCAATCCTGAGTACATAAACTATGTAGGTGACATGCATGATATTTCCAAAGAAAGTTGGAGAAAGGCAAAACAATATTCAAGAGAGCCTGAGTACATTATAACACGGTTGGACAGCTCCATCCTGTCAGCACAGAAACCTAGGGTCAAGTCGAAGATTATAGTCAACAATTGGATAACCTCACTAAAAACTTTGGTACTAATCCTACAAATGAGCATAATGATGATAGTTTGGAAGGTTTACGTGACCTTTTTTCTGAAGAAGATGACTATGATCATGAGGAGGGATATAGCCAGGGATGTCATACAGGTGAGGAAGAATCCCTTACATCTGAGATGGATGATAACTATGAGACTTTAATTGAAAATCAAATCTTAGAAGTTTCATGTGATGAGAGTCCTCCATGCTCTCCACCGGATGACAAATATTTGGAAAGTTGGGTCCCATGTGATATCTTTGAAGCCCATATTTTTGAAGAAGATTGTTTTAGACAGAATGAGGAGTTTAGCCAGGGACTTGATACTAGTGATGAGGCATAAGGATAAGCTTGTTTGGGTAAATACTAATCTCTGAGTTAAGAACGAAGGGTCCAAGGCAGTTGCACTAGCAACAACAAAGTTGACTCCGTTTTGCCTCTGATTCAATGGCAATTTTCCCACTTTAAGATAAGGCTGCAGGAAAGGAAACCCTAGTGCAGTAGCTGAACAAATCCACAACATATAGGCATATCAATATACATAATATATACAATTATAAAGAATATATATTGTATATATACAACTGCATGAAGGTGTTGCTCACCTAAAAAATCTATGATGAGACGTCCGTTTGAATGACCAATGGGATGTTTAAAGAAAGTTTCATCGTAGGGAGAAGACTCAATTTGGCTGAAAATTAGAGGAGATGAAATCACTGCGTTTCCAGTGTCAGTCAATGAGTCCCCAAAACTATAAATTGCTGTAAAGCGAGGTGTTGCCTCCACCAACTTAACTCTATTAATCGAAAGCGAGACCATCAACATGACCATGAGGCCTAAGAACAATCTAATATGTCCCATTTCTACAAAATACAAGAATATATTTGAGATAGAGTCTATTAGCATTGAATCCTCTCTCTATATGCGCGCCTCTTTATGTCCTGAATGTGATTGCGCCTCTTTATGTAGGGGAGGTTGTTCCTGGTTCTGACCTAGTGCGAACAACTTTCAATGGGGTTGCAAAGCCTTGGGCTATTTTTGTGGAGGTTATAGTAGCCAGGGAGAACTTGCCTTCGTAGGATAGGATTTGGGATGATTTTGTTCAAGAGGAAACCCGAAGAGGTCTTGTGCAGGGTAGCTCTTCTACTAGCAGGGAGGATGAGGAGAATGTGGCTTTGACTGCCAAGAGAAAGAAGAAGAAAGGCCCCAAGAAGGGTGGGGCTAAGCAGCAGGATGGACAGAAGAAGGACTTGAGAACTGTAAAGTGCTTTGCTTGTCAGAATCTTGGGCACTACGCTCGACAGTGCCCACAGAAGAAGAAGAAGCAACAACAGCAAAAAACAACTTCAGCAGAGGTTGAGGAGTTTACAGCTAGATTTGAGAGAGAGTTTTCTCTCTATGCTGGGCATGTTGATATAGAGAGAGCATCCATCATCATCAGTGCAGACATTGATATTGAGAGGGAGTATCCTTTATTGACTGGCCATTCTTTCAGTGCATCCATTACCAGCACATGGTATATTGACAGTGAAGCTTCGAGCCACATGACAGGTGCTAGAGAGATGTTCTCTGAGCTTTCACAGGCAAGGATAGATGCGGAGGTCGTGTTGGGGGATGACACAGTTGTCAGAGTTGTTGGGCGTGGGACCATTATATTTCAGAGAGAGTCCATGAGTCCCATGACTTTGAGGGATGTATTGTTTGTACCTGGGTTGAAGAAGAACTTGATATCAGTTTCCATGATCGAGGATAGGGGTCTTGGGGTGTCTTTCCTGGATGGACATGTGTGTGCTTTTCCCAAGACTGTAGAACCATCTGCCTCTGACACCATTGGAGTCAGATGTGGGAAACTGTACAAGCTCTTGTTTCAGCCCCAGTATGCTTTGACACATAGCAACGGTAGTGAGCTTTGTGAGCTATGGCATAGGAGGATGGCTCATCTGCATCATCCATCTTTGAAGATCGTGAGGTAGATGGTTATAGGTTTGCCTGAGTTCAGCACTTAGCACAGTGATGTATGCAGAGGGTGTGCTTTGGGAAAGTACACCAAGACTATTTTTACGAGCAGTGATAGCAGGTCAGCAAGAGTGCTTGATTTGATACATCCCGACTTGTGTGGTCTTATGTCATTTGTTTCTTTGAGAGGTTTTGAGTATTATGTGACATTCATCGATGACCATTCTAGGAAGACCTGGATCTACTTTATGAGGAGCAAGAAATCTAAGGTGCTCTTGCAAAGGTTTCAAGAGTTCAAAGCTCTTTTGGAGAACCAGACTGGGAGGAGGATTCGGGCATTCAGATCAGATAACGAGGGTGAGTATACCTCGAAGGACTTCGATGAGTATTGCAGACATGAGGGAATTCAAAGACAATTGACAATACCATACACTCCTGATCAAAATGGAGTGGCAGAAAGGAAGAACCGATCTATTGTTGGAGTAGCGAGAGCCATGTTACATGATCAGTCACTTATTTTCTTTCTTTGGGCAAAGGCATGTAGACCAATTGTTTAGCTTCAGAACAGGAGTCCCCATCATGCCTTGGGGAAGAAGACTCCTGAGGAGATGTCCACAGGCAAGAAGCCTGAGGTGAGTCATTTTCGTATATTTGGTTGCTTGACTTTTTCACGTGTCCCTTCTGAGAAAAGGACAAAGCTTGAGCCCATAACAGAGAGAGGCATCTTTGTCGGGTATGATGAGACTTCGAATGCCTTCCGCATTTATCTTCCTTCTCTGAGGAAGGTTGTTGTGAGGCGGGAAGTGAGATTTGAGGAGGAACAGGCCTTTAGGAAGTTCAGAGAGTCGGTGCAGGGAAAGCAGCAGGTTCCCGTACCTCAGGTAGCTTCACAGGTTCCTTCAGTACAGGTGACAGGTTCACAGATTTCTGGGGTTACTGGACCATAGAGTACAGGCACAAGATCTTCAGGTTCAGTGGTTCATCCAGCAAGTTTTTCAGGAACAAGTTTTGGTTCTCAGGTCACAGGTTCACTATACAGAGCTACTGAATCGCCTAGTTCACCAATTGTTGGTTCACCAGCTCCTAGTACACAAGTTTCTGGGTCTTCTACTTCTGGGAGTTCCTCAAATGATGACAGACCAGTTTGGGAGAAACCTTTAGGTAAGAAGAAGCCTAAATGGCTTCCAGAGACCCTGAAGGAAGCTAAGGATTTTGGAAAGCCCAAGGGGCCAATGAGCACTATAGTGATGCCAGATAGGTTGGGTATGGCCTTGGTTGCTAGTCTTCGTGATTCAGAACCATCTTCTTTTGAGCAAGCCTCTCAGCATGATGTTTGGAGAGATGCAATGATGGAAGAGTACCATTCCATCATGAAGAACAATGTTTGGGAGATTGTTCAGAGACCTAAGGAGAAGTCAGTGGTGACTTGTCGTTGGTTTTACCAGGTAATGCTATAGATGGCAGTGTGTAGAAATACAAGGTTCGGTTTGTGGCGCAGGGGTTCTCACGAGTAGAGGGAGTTGATTATGATGAGACCTTTGCACCAGTTGCTCGTTATACTTCTATCAGATCATTGATTTCCATTGCTGCGGAAATGGGTTGGAAGATCCATCAGATGGATGTGAAAACTACATTTCTCAATGGAATCATACAAGAGGAGGTTTATGTAGAGCAGCCACGGGGCTTGGAGATTCATGGGAGAGAGTCTCACGTGTGCAGGCTGAAGAAAACCTTGTATGGGCTGAAGCAAGCTTCTCGAATTTGGTATTCCAGGATAGACTCTTACTTACTGTCGATGGGTTTTCAGAAGAGTGAGGCTAATCCAAATCTCTATTTCATCATGGTTGGAGATGATCCGTTCATTCTTCTGTTGTATGTGGACGATTTGTTTATCACGGGTGAGGAGAGACCTATTGCAGTTTGTAAGAGAGATCTTGCTTTAGAGTATGAGATGATTGACATTGGGTTGATGCATTATTTTTTGGGATTGGAGGTTTGGTAGGAGCCTAGTGATATTTTCTCGGGGCATGGAAAGTATGCAGTAGATATTCTGAGGAGATTTTAGATGGAGGATTGCACGCCGATGTCTACACCTATTGTCACCAACTGGAAGAAGCTTCATGCTTCTGAGGGAGAGTTGGTGGATCCTACCTTATATCGCTTACTCATAGGTTCGTTGATGTATCTGGTCAACTCTAGGCCAGATCTTTGTTTTGTGGTGAACACTCTCAGTCAGTTCATGGTGGATCCTAGGAGGGTGCACTAGGTTGCTGCAAAACATGTGTTGAGATACTTTACAGGTACAGTGGATTATGGTCTGGATTACAGGAGATCAGATGAGGTTAGATTGATTAGCTTCACGGATTCAGATTGGGCAGGTAGTGTGGAAAATCGGAAGAGCACTTCTGGATGTTGTTTTAGTTTGGGCTCAGCAGCAGTGTCGTGGTTCAGTCGGAAGCAAAAGTCTGTTGCTTTCAGTTCTGCAGAGGCTGAGTACATGGCAGCCAGTTAGGCTAGTTGCGAGGCACTGTGGCTTCACAAGTTATGGGTGGATTTATTTGATCAGGAATCGAGGCCTACAGTGATTTACTATGACAATCAAAGTTGCATCCAACTCTCTAAGAATCATGTATTTCATGACAAGTGAAAGCATATTGAGATCAGATGCCATTTCATCTGTGATTATGTTCAGAGAGGAGTTGTGGAGTTGCAGTAGATTTCTACTAATGATCAAGTTGCAAATATCCTGACAAAGTCTCTTGGAAGAGGCAAGTTCATTCATTTCATAGACAGGTTGGGTGTGGTGCTTGTTGTCCGTCGAATGCACACCGTCAGTAGAAATCTTTTGGGTTGTTGTTTTCCTGAGCGGGAAAGGTGTGGCCTTGGGGGCAAGCAAAGATCCAGGTGCTATCACCTGATCCCAACTCCTCTGTTTAGGCTAACTCCTAACGAAGCCAAGGGGGGTAGTCCTTAGAAAGGTTGTCTAAGGCTTTTTGTTTTAAAGTGTTCTTAGATGAATGGTGAGAATTAGTGTTTTTTAGGAGTTTTTATGTACACAAAAATCAATTGCACAATCCACATTGCTATTTGCAAAACATGATATGAATAATTAAAGCATCCATGCATGAAATAACTTAAACAAATAGACAAATGGTCCAAACAAGACGATGCAAGAATAAACAAACCAGTGCCTAAAATGGAGTCAAGATGCTGAAAATATAAGTCTCTGATGTTTGTGAGATCATTTTGCAAATGCTCTTGGTCAAATTTTAGTGTACGTTTTATGAGTGATCTTGTTAATTAGGCGAGGAGAATTACCGAAAATATTCTAAGTGGCCTCGTTCAAAGACATGTTGGACCCTTTGTTTTGCAGCGAGGCGTTCGATAACTTTCCAACCACTTCACACAAGGAAAGCTACCCAGCGCCCACAAAAAAGATTTCCCCACTTAAAATATTGTGCTCAATGCGGGGTGGTAAATTTTATTAAGTGTGAAATTGGAATTAAATCTGTGAATTAAATATCTACAGTGCTTCTGGGTATTCCAAACGGGTAGAGCATACACTGTCAAATGGCAAATTCCAATTTTAAGGGATGATGAGTTGCAAATTTTATTAACAAACCAAGCTCTTTGACAGAGAGTGCTCTTGATCCACCTTATGGTGAGATTCAAGAGTCTTATCTAATCTATGATGCGAATGCGATGCAAGTGCTCTCTGATAGAGAGTGCTCTTGACTTGTCTTATGACAGGTTCAAGAGTCTTTGGGTTCTTTTTAAGATAATTAATCAAAGAGCAAGAAACATGATGAAGTAAATGGCATGCATGTAATGAAATTGAATCTAGGAATTAGTAGGAAATAAAACTAAGTCTAACAAAAATCTAACTAAACAAAGGAAAGACAAGACACACTTCCCCCAAATAGGGGAAGTATAAAAAGCGTGGGAGGCCTAACCCCACTAGTCCTTTTTATTAAAGATTACAACAAGAGGGATTTTAACTCTTGAAGAGAAAGCAAGAAAGAAAACTAAAGAAATAAGCCTTAAAGGCTTTTACAAAGATGCAAGCTATGCTTGATGTTTTTCTTCTTGGTTTTTTGCAATTTCTATAATCTTCGAATCCTTCTTGGTTCACTTTTCCTCTACGATGTTTGCACAAAACAAACAAGTACTCATGCACCCATTATTCCTTAGACAAAATAAAACTAATCTAAGTACAAAAATAATTCTTTTTTAATGCAAAGATTTAGTCTTTTTTGAAGCAAAAACTAGGGAAAAAGCATGCAAAGAAGAGAGTAAAATGGAAAGTTGAAAAGATGGAAAAACAATGCAGCCAACAAAAAAGTTAGATGGCTGCAACAAAAATAAAAAACAGGGCAGCCAAGTAGGAAGAAAGATGGCTGGAAAGCAGAGAGGAAAAGAGGCTTCAGAAAGGGGAAAAAGGTAGCCGAAAAAGTGCCCAAAAGGGCTGAAAATAAGTGTGAAAGAGGGCAGCCAACTAAGAGGAAAGCTGGCTACAAAATTTTGGCAAACGAGACAGCCAAACAAAGGAAGTATGGCTACAAATAAAAGGAGAAAGGAGGCAGCGAAGAGTGGAGAAAAAGAGGGCCAAAAATCAAGAAAAAACAAGGTAAAAAACCAATAAGACAATGAGGAAAAAAGAGGAGCAAAAAGGAAAGAGTGAAGGAAAAAAAAACAAACCAAAAAGAGGAAAGAAGAGATGGATAAGAGGACAAAGAGAGAGAAGAAGAAGAATGATGTGGGGATCTTACAACCGAAGGAAAATATTTTTTTAAAGTTTGATTAATAGAGGTAAGAAAGAGCCCCTTTTTAGCTGTATGTTTTTTGATGTCAAATTAAATGCTTTGAAGAACCTGCATGGTGAAAGTATGAAGTTAAGAAAACCTTGATGAAAAACCGGTTGAACTTTAACCCCTCCTCTCCTGGCGATTCCTGAAACCAACACAACTCAATACAAATAAAGTGGTCAAATGCTAGGATGTAATAATCAAAATTGATATTGAAAGGCACTGGTATAATTGACTACTTCCTGCCCGCTTCAAATATATAATGAAAATTGCATAGATAATCAAATTAAAACTTTAAATGACTATCCTACCGTGCTATATTTATAGCCTTTATGAGCTAACATTGATCAAACATTAATTAAAATAAAGAGAAGGTTGTGAACAATATCACCTCGCAAGGTGAAAACCACATGCAAATAACCCACACATAGCCCTCCAAAGTCACTTTATTCCATTATCAAATCTCAGTTACAATATTGGCAGAGTTCTCTTGCAATTTCTCCATATCCAAATGGGAGCAAGAGACCTTTATTTATACAAAAAGAGAGAAGCTAAAACCCTAAATCAGACTGAAGCTCTTGCAATTGACTCAGAGTTCAACTGATGCCTGACTGAGTTGTAACTGAGTTACAGAGTAATGAGGGGGGGTGAGGTGGCCTCAATCCTCCTCGGTCTTATCACTCGACCGATAGAAACATGCCAAAGAAGGAAAAACGTCCATGCATGGAGAGGGGCGCAAATCCCAAGGTGAAGTTCACTGTAGCACTTCGATACTAACTCAAATCAGTCCAGACTTGATTGGAATCCTCCCAGATGCTTTTTGCCGAGTTAATTAGCCCTTTACTTTATTCAATTTGGCATTTTTTGGAGATATTTTGATTTTCTACAATTTATTATTTTTTATTATTTTAATTAATATTTTTCATTTTTTGGGTTTTTTGAGAAAATATTAATTACAAGGCCAAATAATTATTTGAAACTTAGGATAAACGTGTCTAGGGGTTAAACGAGTGTTTTGGCTTAGAAAACAAGTCTTTATTTGCCAAAAACACCAAACGGACCACTTAATTATTACAATATGAAAATTTTCAATTAAACCATGGTCAAAATGGTTTAATTAATTGAAAATTTTAAATAATTCTCAATAGTCAAAAAATTAAAACTTAAAAAACTCAACGCCACTGGTGAAAAAAAATGAACAAATTTTTAAAGCATCCCTAGGCTTAAGAAATGACCATAGAACATACCAATAGTGTCTAGTAGGTTCATAGTTACTAGTTGGACTCTAATAACCCCCCAAGGCCTAAATTTCAAAATTGGGCATTCCAGCTTTGGAGGAAGCTGGAGAAAAACTCATCGATTATACTCGGCTATAGGCAAAGCATAATCGACAAGGAAAAAAACTCTTTGGAATACCTTAGTTGAAATCTACGGCCAAGGAGACCAAGCCACTCAAAACCCCTACTAGCACATTTTATTACAAAAACCCCATGGGGCATGGTCATTTCAGCATAAAAATAAAAATGACTAGCCAAAATTGGTTAGGAAAAACATTCTAAACATTTGTTGCACTGGATATGAATATTGACCATATTCATCAAATGGCGGCTCAACAGGAGGTTCAAGTATTGTACAAAATAGTTGGTAATAGTGCTGAACACCTTCCTCAGTAAAAGGGAGTGTTGATTTTTGTACCTAGGAAAGTGTTCCCTTAGTGAATTTTGTTTAAGTCGTTAAAAGGGGAAAATTAAAGTTGTCCATCGAATGCACATCGTCAGCATAAATCTTTTGAGTTGTCTTTTCCCTAAGCAGGAAAGGTGTGGCCTTGGGGGCAAGCAAATAGCCAGGTGTTGTCACCTGATCCCAGCTCCTCTGTTTAGGCTAACTCCTAACAAAGCCAAGGGGGGTAGTCCCTAAAAAGGTTGTCTAAGGATTTTTGCTTTAAAGTGTTCTTAGATGTAAGATGAAAATTAGTGTTGTTTAGGAGTTTTGATATACATTAAAAAGACCAATTACGCAATCCAAGTTGCTATTTGCAAAACATGATGTAAATGATGAGACAGATATTAAGGCATCCACGCATAAAATAACTTAAACAAATGGAAAAATGGTCCAAACTAGATGATGCAAATATAAACAGACCAGTGCCTAAAAAATAGAGTTAAGATGCTGAAAATCTAAGTCTCGGATGCTTGTGAGATCGTTTTGCAAATGTACTTGGTCAAATTTTAATGTACGTTTTATGAATGATCTTGTTAATTAGGCGAGGGGGATTTCCACTTGGAAATATAACCGAAGATACTCCAAGTGGCTCCATTCAAGCACATGTCGGACAATCCAGTTTGCAATCAGGCATTCGATAACTTTCCAACTACTGTGAAACAAAGAGAGCTACCCAGCATACCCACTAAGAGATTGGCCACTCATTATATTGAGCTAAATGTGGGGTGGTAAATTTTATTATGATGGCAGATGAAGTTATATCTGTGAATTAAATAGCTACAGTGCTTCTGGGAATCCCGATCGGGTAGAGCATACACACTATAAAGATAAGTAAATTCCAATTTTATGGGGATGGTGAGTTGCAAATTTTATTAACAAACAAAACTCTCCAACAGAGAGTGCTCTTGATCCACCTTATGGTGAGATTCAAGAGTCTTATCTAATCTATGATGTGAATGCAATGCAAGTGCTCTCCGACAGAGAGTGCTCTTGACTTGTCTTATGACAAGTTTAAGAGGTTTTGGGTTCCTTTTAAGACTTTATTACTCAAAGAGAGAGAAATATAAGGAAATAAATGGCATGCATGCGATGAAATTAAACTAGCAATTAGTGAAAAATAAAACTAAGTCTAAAACAATCTAAGCTAAGCAAAGATAAAAAATCACACAAATATAAGGAAATAAATGGCATGCAAGCGATGAAATTAAACTAGCAATTAGTGAAAATAAAACTAAGTCTAAAACAATCTAAGCTAAGCAAAGATAAAAAATCACACAAGACACACTACCCCCAAATAGGAGAAGTAAGAAAAACGTGGGAGGCTTGACCCCACTAGTCATTTTTATAAATAAATTACAACTTTGGGAATTTAACCCTTTTGAAAAGAACTTGAAAAACTATACAATTGAAACCAGCTTTAATAGCTTTTACAAATGATGTATTTTTCGTTTATGCTTGTCTTCTTGGTTTTTTAATATTTTTCTTCAACTTTCTCAAGTTTTTGTTTTATTGGTTCACTTTCTCGGTACCTGCACGAGAAAGCCAAACACTCATGCACACATTATTTGTCAATAAAAACAGATCTAACTAGCTGCCAAAGAAAAATGAAATTATTCAAAGTACAAAATTACTCTTTTTTAATGCAATTTGTAGTCTTTTTTGAATGAAAACTAGATGCAAAATTTTACATGCAAAGTAGGAAAGAGGAAGAGGGTAAAATGGAGCAAAACGGGAGCAAAAAGAAGGCTGAAAATAATGAGGAAAAGTGAGAAAAAGGGGGTGCGAACAGCAGTAAAGAAGGCTGCAAAAAAGTGAAGGAATAGGCTGAAAATAATGGAAAAAGATGGCAGCCAATGAAAGGAAAAGTTGGCTGCAAAAAAGTGAGAAACGAGACAGCTTACAAGATTTTCTCCTAGTTTTCATTTGTGCAGGTTGCAGAGAGTATCTTCTTGAGCGCAACAAATTCTTAGCATGGATTCCTCTTCAGCTATGATCATGAATCCCTTCAACTATCATGAATGGAGAGCCAAAATTGGCATTCTATTGCACAAAAAGGGACTATACATAGTTACTCTAGATTTTGAGAATGAGCTCAATGCTACTGTTCAGAAAGCTAAGTGGCATAATAGGTTGGAAAAAGCCTATGGATTTCTTTGCCTCTATATTTATCCTGATATACTCTTTCATCTAGATGGTTTGACCACTCCAAACAAGGTATGGACCAAACTTGAGTCTCTCTTTAGAGTACAAAATGAGATAAAACCACATTAGTTGGAGAATGAGTTATTTTCATTAATCCCAAGCAGTTTCGATTCCATTGAAGGATTCTTCACCAAATTAAAGTCACTTGTTCTATTTCTCAAGAAATGTGGGATTAAGAAGAAGGAAGATCAATTGATTCTTTTCATTCTATCAAAATTAGTTCTTGAATACTCAATTTTTGTGTCTACTTTTCATGCTACTAGGCTTGCTATTTCTAATTGGAAAATGCCTTCTTTGAGTACATTATTTGATTCACCGTCAAAGGAGCAAGATAAATTGATCCATATGGGCTCTCTTAGATTCTCCAAGGGAAAGGATCGTGCTATTATAGTTCAAGGAAGAAATAATTCCAAATCAAAAGAGAAGCAAATAGTTAAAGAGAAGAAGCCAAAGTCAAATAATGAAGATGATAGTTTGAAGCCTAGTTATGAAATTTCAATGAATAAAGTCAAGAAGAAAGCGAGCACATCCAAGTGTTCTTATTGCAACAAGGGATTTCATCTTGAGAAGAAATGTTTCAAAAATAATATGGACATCATGTCTTAGCTTCTTGAGAAGCATAACATTCAAGTTCTAGATGAGTTAGAGAAGCCCGCTGAATCCTCAAAACAATGTCATAATGCGCAGCTCCAAGGTGAAATAAACTATGCCTTGAGTTCTCGAGTTAAATCCTTTCCTCATATATATGATATAGATTCACTTTCTGATATATCAGAATAAAAAATCTCAATTTATTTCATGAATAATCCACCTATCAGTCTCCTAGATCCATCTCCCAATACTTTTGATTTTTCACTAGATCCTGACTTGTCTTTAAGAAACTCTTCCTCACTCCATTCAAATGGTTATAATTCTGATTTAGAAGCATATTTTCAGGCTGATATGAATGTTATGACATCATACATACCATCTACCATACCTCTGAATACTCCTAAGACTATACAAACCCCAAGTTCACTAGTTGATTGCTCATTGGTTTCTTATGCAGTGTTACTTATATCAAATGGTTTCAAGTCTTGTCTATTTTTCACTGGTTGGATCTATTTTAAACACCTATGGTTCATATCTCAAGTCCATCCATCATTCAGATTTTTCACTCATTAGTTTTCCCTAATTTCTCAAACTTTTCCTACTCTATCCCTATATCCTCATGGAGACACTAAACCTTTGGTATTTGTTGTTCCATATGATAGTATTTCTGATATATCAGAGTCTTTTTAGCCTCATTTAGATTTGGGAAGGTGCTATACATCATATTGGAAGAAAGATATGTGATCCACATCACAATTTTGCAGTTATACAAGGAGCTAATTGTGTTGATTTTTGTACTCTTTGGGAAGAAGTATGCATCAATCTCTTTTCCTTTTTAGTAGAGTATGACATTAACAAGATGCATTTAGATAATTCTACTACTTCATCAGGCGATGAGCTATAAGGTGTCTCTCTTCTTCTTTCTTTGCAAATTATACACTCTAGCACATGATCATGGAGTCCACAATTTCTTCATCAAAGTATTTCACCAGAAGCAGTTCATTCATCTCATTCAAGTGAAGATAACGACATATTGAAGACATACTATTCAAATTTTGTGCTTTCTCCTTTCTCAAGGGAGTATTTT
The DNA here is from genome assembly GCA_001517045.1 of Pseudotsuga menziesii. Taxonomy (NCBI): domain Eukaryota; kingdom Viridiplantae; phylum Streptophyta; class Pinopsida; order Pinales; family Pinaceae; genus Pseudotsuga; species Pseudotsuga menziesii. The sequence goes on along the minus strand of LPNX010284295.1, from coordinate 135,067 downwards.
CCCCATGTGGTTTTGCCTCTTTCCTCAACTTTTCTAGACATGAATAATTGTAAAGGGTGGCCATAGCCTTGTTGTTGGGCACTATATACAACTAGATAGGTCTATATTTATGATTACTTCAGATAAATCCATTATAAATTTAGACTTAAAGGAGGAGGGGGTTGTTGGGATATTATAAACCCATTTCATACATGGGATAACAATATTTAATCGTTATTGATTAATTTCCTACCTACTAGCCTAGATAGTTGGCACCCACTTACACCACTTGGTCAACACTTTCCATATATACCCGAGGAGTGCCTTTATCCTGATTCTGGTTAAATCCTGCCTACTTCATTGGCTACCAAAATAAGTAATTGCACCTTCCTGCAGATTTTGTCTTTATCCTGCTTTATTCCAACTTTTCAGTGGATAAGGTAAAGCTATTTAACTAGGAAACTACTATCTTTTGTTGTCAATCCATCCTCCATGATTTTCTCTCCAGATTCCAAGATCAACATGTTTTTTCATCACTCATGACAGCTCACTCATTCTTTATCTAATTCGTGAGGTCCTTGACAGATTTGGAAAGTGCTTTAGCCACATATCGGGGTTTATCATATTTAGTAAGATCGATTTATGAGCTAGCATGAGTTGTATTCCACTAACTCAATTTTCCTTTATAAGGATGTATTACTATTGTAATAATTAATCAAGTCGTTGATTCAATAATCAATTATTCATTCTTCATTTCTTCATGTGATCCAGTCTCTTTATTCTTCTCTATATTTTCCTTGTGCATGCTTATGAGAATTATCTTGTGTTAGATTTTTATCATTCAAGCTAGCATTATGATCTTAGGATCTTTAACTGAGAGAATAACATGCACAGAAATAAACACAAGAGACAAGAGACACAAAGAATTTTCCTCGGGGAAACCATAAAGAAGAAAACCCCGCAACTTCCTCAGAGATAGAATCAGCACCAAAAGTAAAACCCAAAAACATAAAGATGATCTCCCGACAGCAGTAGTCTCTCTCTTGTCCCAGCAACTTCTTTCTCACTCATGCACCCCAATGAGTGAGTGTGTGTGTGATAAATAGAGAGGCTCACTCTCTATTTATATTATTTCGTTCTCTTAATGTCCACTCCAACATGTCGGTCTCACTTATCAATTACTTACTAGAGCTGACATCTCTAGGAGATTCTAATAACCCTAGTGCCCCACAACTTGTGGGGACTTTACCCCTCCGACCAACAAGGAGGGTTATCCTTAACACAACGATGGGGACTATTGCCCCGACTTACAATAATTCACCTAGGTCCGACTTCTCTAGGATAGTCTAATAACCCTAGGGCCCCACAACTATGGGGACTTTAACCCTTGAAAAATAGGAGGGTTACCCACAATGACATGACATGACTTATTTACATTATAGAATCTCCCGATAGGAACATCAAGGCATGACATGACTCAAATACATTACAGACACTTCCCGGAATAAACATCGGGGTACAATACATAAGATATACAAGTGAATACATTCTGAAGTTACAATTACATCAACACTCCCTCTTAACTGGGAAGGTATTCTCTCGACACAATTTAGCAACACAATTCTTCTTCTCTATATCACCTGGATCATCATCGAGTCCTCGTCATCTTCAAGTCATCTTCATCTGGATCTGGATCATCACTCTATCTGGATCATCATCACTGGATCTAGATCATCATCACTGGACCTAGATCATCACTCGATCTAGATCATCTCTGGTTCTGGAACATCTCTACTGGATCATCATCACAGGTGCTATCTCTTGATTCTTCTCGTCAAAGAAAGTTCTACAGAGCCAACCCTTTTTCATGTTGGTTGTAGGCCTAGCCTCCATGTAGGTCTTTTCCAACACTTATATCTGACCCTAAGTCAGAATGGCCCACCCAGCACTTATATCTGATCATGTAGGAACCAATCCTATAATCACATCAGAAAGGCACGCCTAGCACTCACATATGACCATGTGGGAACACATCCCACAACCCTGTCAGAAACGCCCAGCACTCACATCTGACAACCAATGTCAGAAAGGCCCAACACTTACATTCGACCATGCGAGGAACCAATCCTATGTACATGTCAAAAGGGCTCTGCACTTACATTCGACCATGCGAGGAACCAATCCTATGTACATGTCGAAAGGGCTCTGCACTTACATCTAATCATGTAGGAACCAATCCTACAGTCACATCAGAATGGCTCTACACTTATATCTAATCATGTAGGAACCAATCCTACAATCACATCAGAATGGCCCTTAATCCTAGACTGAGTGTTCCTGGTAATTGACCAGGTGCTTCCATTCCAAGAATGGCATTCAATGCTTCTATCTGATCATGTAGGAACCAATCCTACAGTCACATCAGAATGGCTCAGTACTCATATCTGACATGCAAGGAACCAATCCTCTCATCATGACAAAATGGCTTAGCCCTTACATCTAACCATGGAAGGAACCAATCCTCTCACCATGTCAAAATGGCTCATGGACTCATCACTTCCCTTTGGAGGGAACCTCGATCTGGAGAACACCAAGCTTCTCCCTGAAGTACTCAAACTTCACTCTAGCCAATGGCTTTGTCAACACGTCAGCTATTTGTTCGTCTGTCACAACATACTGGAGCTTCACTGCTCCTCTCTGCACCATATCTCTGATATAGTGACACTTGATCTCGATATGCTTCGACTTGTCATGGAACACCGAGTTCTCCGACAACTTCACACAACTCTGGTTGTCGCAATGTATACAAGTAGCATCTAACTGCAGATCAAATAAATCAGACAGTAGATTCCTCAGCCATACTGCCTCACAACTAATTGAACAAGCTGCAACATACTTTGCTTCAGCTATACTCAGTGCCACACACGATTGCTTCCTGCTAAGCCAAGAGATCACACCTGATCCCATACTGAAGCAACACCTTGAAGTGCTCTTCCTATCGATGGCACTGCCTGCCCAATCTGAATCAACATAACCCTCCAGGTTAATATTCTAATTCGCCTCATACTTGATCCCATAATCAACTGTACCCCTCAGGTACCTCAGAATATGCTTTGCAGCAATCAAGTGAACATGTCTCGGATCTGTCAGGAACTGGCTCAAGGTGTTCACAGCAAAGCAAATATCTGGTCTCGTGTTCATCAGGTACATCAAGGACCCAATCATCTAACGATACATCGTAGCATCAACCGCTTCTGATGAAGCATCACTCAATAGCTTCAGGTTCGATGCCATAGGTGTGGTCATGGCCTTGCAGTCCATCATCTCGAACCTCTTTAGGATCTCTACTGCATACTTCCCTTGTCCGAGAGAGATTCCATCCGCATTATGCCACACCTCCATGCCTAGAAAATAGTGCATCATACCCAAGTCCTTCATTTCGAACTCAGCAGCAAGTCTCCTTCTTGCAACTTTAATGAGTTCCTCTTTTCTGTCAGGAACAATTCATCAACATATAATAGGAGCATCACTGGTCTTCCACCTTCAACCTTGAAGCAAAGGTTGGAATCCGCTTTACTCTCAGTAAAACCTAGAGTCATCAGTAATCTGTTCATCCTGTCGTACCATGTCGAACCTCAAGATCTTCTGCAGTCACTCCCTCTGAAGCATCATACTCCCTCTGTCTTCCGTACTCTATGCAATGAAACATTATGTACTGGAGTGACAAGTAGCTTCCTCTGGTACTAATATTCTGTGTATCCATCTAGGGTCACTGGATACCAAGATCCTCTATATTGAACTTTTTCAAAAGTTCTTCTCGCACCCATCTATGAGCTTGTCATCCTCTATAGGCTTTCATCTTCAATCTTGTAGCAAATGTTAAGATATTTATCAAGCTCATCATGTATGTGTTATCCCATGGGTGTCTTCTGAGCTCGTACGAGGCCTTCTTTCATTTGCACACATGATTCTTCCTGTTATGTGTCTTAACTCCCACTGGATGCAAATGTCTCTTCGTAGTCTATGCTTTCTTTTCATCAGAAGCCTCGTGCTACGAATATTGCCTTGTATCCCACGATGTTCCCATCTACTGCATTATGGAACTACGAACTTCCCTTCATGTATCGATACTGCATCCTAGACATCATTCTTCTTGAACTGGTCTTCCTTTTCTTGTTGGTTACTTCTTCATGGCTGGAAGGTTCTGCATCAATGATGTCGCTGCATTCGTCATATTATTCTTCATCTTTGAACTATCGTCACTTGTTCTTCGGAACAAGTCTCATTCTTCTTTGCTTGTAGGTGATTATGTATGTTATCTTTCCTACAAGTCAAATGCGATCATAAGGAATATTCATAATGGCAAACTCTTATGCATAAATATATGATCATGCAACTATTTTAGCCAATACAACATTCATCCATATCTCACGGAAACTTTTCTAGATGCCTTCCATCTCTACTAGGACAACATTGAGATTGTGCACTAATCCAATATGTCAGCAAAGAGGTTTCATTCTAGGTAAGTAGTAATGGAGAGTTGTATAGCACCATGAGCTACTTACCCATCACATGCATAATAGTAGTATATTGTCATTAATGCAAACATTTTATCATGCATAATACATCAACAAATGCATAACAAAACAATATCATGAAATGATAATTGAACACTTATCTTTATTTGTTTCATGGGTAGACTCCTTCTTGAGCCTTCAGCTTCATCATCTTCTTCATTCATAATAGCATTGTTTCTTACCCAAATTCTAAGGTGGATAATAGGTTGAGTTCTTCATATTCCTCATTGCTTGAGGGATCTTCTTTGAATCATGAAATCTTTATCTTTAGTTGCTCCCATCTTCTTTTCTCTTATTATGAGTTGAGATTCTTCTTCTTCCCAGAGTCTGCTGAAAGTAATCACTTCCTTCTGGCATACATTCCTCGCATGGATGAATCCCATGATCCTGGGAGGCCATTCAAGGTGGCTATCACCAATTCTTCTACTACTGCTACAAGTTATTCTTTGATTTGAGAGACCCTCGTAAAGTATGACTGTATGGTTTGTGCATTCTGGATCTTCACATTCTACAACTGTTTTCTCAAAGTCATTTTCCGATTTATGTTCTTCCCTTCAAATAGCTTGGTCAAGGAGTAAAACATCTCTTTCGGTTCTATAGGGAAGACACTTATGGTATAAGGTGATCCATAATTGAATCAGCAATGATCTTCTTGACCTTGACCAAGTTCTTCTTGTGTAAGGCTTTTAGCCTCATCTCCCTCTGGCACTGGAACCTCTCTACTTATGTAGGTGTCCAATTCATTTTCTTCAGAGAGATCATATACTTCCATCCTTGGAAGTTGTCAACTTTTCCAAGCTTATCATCAAGCTGATGTGATAGATCACTTTGAAATAAGAACCTCAAATGAAAATAGCAAAAGATTAAATCTTACCCATTTAAGGTGTCCGTCCTTTCGGAGCTGGTTGATCTAGGGTTTGTCAGAGAAACCCTAATTTTGAAAACTTGGAATATTTTAGATCTGATTGGCTAGAAAGATAGACCTCTTCAAGGTGAGCTATCCAATGTACTCCTTTTCTTAGAATAGTGGAGGGAAGCTCTAGGAACAAGAAGCCCTAGTTTTCCAATTTCTTCTGTAGAAATTCCTGATACTGTTTCTGCGGTAACTACGAAATTACTACTCCTATGTTTCTGAAACTTCGCACTGAGGTAGACTCGCCTGTCCTTGTTCCAACACCATAGGTTTCACCAATTGGGACTTATGATCATTTTCCCAAGGTGACCTGTTTTAGGATTGTTCAACATAGCGAATTTGTACGGAATTCCACGTGTCACTGTTTCATCTTCGGGGTCTAAAACTTCTACCACAGAAAGTAAAGTCCGTTCCCTTTCTGGAACATTTTCAGAAATTTGATTTGGACCTTTGTAGCCTGAGATATAGCAATTCTCCCCAAGTGTCCTGTTTAGGGATGAATCCTGGAAGAGGCTGGAACCCTAACTTGGAGGGATTATATCTCCTAGAATATAGCAAATCTAAGGCTGAATTTTAGATACAGTGTAAATCAGGATTTTATCTTTGGCCTTTGAAAGTTTCATCTCTTGATCCTTCTCCAATCCCAAGATATAGCGAATGTACCAAAACGTATCAGTTTTAGTATTTTAGGGTTTTTCTAGCCCGAGGTCAAACTAGGGTTTGACTTTCCCGGAGTTTCACCCAACCAAAAATCTCAACCTAGGTCTCTAAACTTCAATTTTGATGAGGAGAGAAATCCTATGCCAGGCTCACTCAAAAATTCATCTTCTGTAAGAAGCCCTAATTTCCCGCACCAAAAACTGAAAATGTCCGGAATTGAATTCCGCTTTGACAGAAAGATGCACCCTTCAATGGAGAGTCAGCCTAGCATACTTTTGCAAATGGATTGTGGATAGAGACCCAAAAAGTAAGAAGACCTAGCTTCTGCAGCTGCACAATGTCTTTTTCTCAGGTTAGCTCTGATACCATGTTAGATTTTTATCATTCAAGCTAGCATTATGATCTTAGGATCTTTAACTGAGAGAATAACATGCACAACAATAAACACAAGAGACAAGAGACACAAAGAATTTTCCTCGGGGAAACCATAAAGGAAAAAACCCCGCAACTTCCTTAGAGATAGAATCAGCACCAAAAGTAAAACCCGAAAACATAAAGATAATCTCCCGACAGGAGTAGTCTCTCTCTTGTCCTAGCAACTTCTCTCTCACTCATGCGCCCCAATGAGTGAGTGTGTGTGTGATAAATAGAGAGGCTCACTCTCTATTTATATTCTTTCGTTCACTTAATGTCCACTCCAACATGTCGGCCTCACTTATCAATTACTTACTGGAGCCAACATCTCTAGGAGAGTCTAATAACCCTAGTGCCCCACAACTTGTGGGGACTTCTCTCCTCTGACCAATAAGGAGGGTTATCCTTAACACAACGGTGGGGACTATTGCCCTGACTTACAATAACTCACCTAGGGCCGACTTCTCTAGGATAGTCTAATAACCCTAGGGCCCCACAACTGTGGGGACTTTAACCCTTGAACAATAGGAGAGTTACCCACAATGACTTGACATGACTTGTTTACATTATAGAATCTCCCGATAGGAACATCAGGGCATGACATGACTCAAATACATTACAGACACTTCCCGGAATAAACATCGGGGTACAATACATAAGATATACAAGTGAATACATTCCAAAGTTACAATTATATCAACATCTTGTAGTTGGATCTACCTCCTGTGCTTCTTCTTAACATCAAGGCTCTATTTCTTCATAACATTAGAGCTTCTATTTATACAACTGGAAACTTACCACACCATCTCTCACCTAGGGAAAGGAGAATATCATCAAATTAAATGTTACATGTTCATGGATTGGAGGAGATCTCTTCTATACAGGACCATACCTGATTATCAATCGGTGTTTCAAATTTTGAAGAAATGTCACGATGAGCCATGTGGAAATCAGTTTGTTGACAAGAGAACAACTTATAAAGTCCTGCACCTAGGTTATTATTGGCCCACACTTTTCAAAGATGACAATAAGTACACCAAAAGTTGTGAAAACTACGTATGGATGGGATGACCAATACAATCACATGAGATGCCTCTGCGACCTCAGGTACTTATAGATCCTTCTAAGAAATGGGCCTTGTACTTCATGGGGTTGATCACTCCAATGTAAAAAAATAGAGGGGTATATCCTGGTATATAAGATTACGTTACTAAATGGGTAGAATCCAAAACTCTCCTTCGAGCAACTGAACAATCGATAGTGGAATTTTTGCTTATACCTGATTTGGTGTTCCTATAGAAATTATTACAGATCAAGGTACACAAATCACATCAAAACTTGTCCATTCCATTATACAACAAAACTAGATAAAGCAATTAAAGTCTTCTCCATCCCATCTAATAGGAAAATGGGCATGTGGAATATATGAATAAATTTTTGGAATATATATTAACCAATATAGTGCCAATCCGTCACCGAGATTGGGGAAATCGACTTCGAGAGGCATTATGGTGTACATGATTGTTATCACATTTATACTAGCTAGGATATTGCCATTTCCTAACCAGTTGTTCCAGGCCAGAGCTAGTCCTTTATATGAGCTGAGCATTTCGTGCCATATTGATGATCATGGGCATAGAACATTCAGAGGCAGATAGACTATGTGGAGCACTGTTATGAGAGTAACCTTGTCACTTTTGAACCCTCTCCATGATCTCGGAGAGACATTTGTTAGGTAATTTTTTCACTTGGCAAAGCAACAAAGCAATTGGTTGATATATCTTTCTTGCCTTCCAGAATGTTGATCTTTGAGCAAAATTGGAGATGCTTGAACTTTATAACTTTTATCAAACAATTACACTAGCGCTTATGAATTTCATAAATAAGCCACATATGAATCTTTATATCCACCACATATGAATATTTATATCAGCAACATATGAATCTCATAAACAAATCAACCACATCAATCAGCTCCATAAATCAACGATATAAATCAATCAACCATGAGAGACAAGATATACCTTAGGAAAACCATCCAAACATGGAGGATGAAAAACAAAGAAATTCTTTGATTGTGATAGATAGGTTTGTAGAGAATCGTTTACAACACATAGACCTATTTCCCGATAAGAGATATCACCTCAGCAGTAGAGAACAGAGATCCAATGTAACCCTACAAAAACAACTGTATGCAACTGTATTGAACTTTCCATATGCCTAGCATATTAATAACAAGCCAAAAACCCTAGCATGCATAAGGTAGCACATAAGAGGCTTAGAAAACACATTGAGAGCACCACATAGTGCATTCACAAGGAGAAGCTAACTAGAACTCCCTCCATACAAACATTAACACCCTTTCTTTCCTCAATTATCCTTAACTGAATGTTCACCGGCTTGAAATGAAGGTGAACTGACTTGAACTGAATGTTAACTAACTTGAAATGAAGGTTAACTTACTTGAACTAAATGTTAAATGACTTGTATTGAATGTTAACTGACTTAAACTGAATGTTAACATACTTGAACTGAATGTTATCTAGCTTGAATTGAATGTTAACTTACTTGAACTGAATGTTAACTGACTTGAACTTAATGTTAACTTTACTTGAACTGAATTTTAATTGAACTCAATATTTAATTGACCACTGATGACTTAGTTAACATGATAACTTAAGTGTCATCGGTGCTTCACTCTTAGTGTCGTCCATGCACAATTTCTATTATTAACTTTTGCATGGATCTCTTTAGTTAACCGATGCATGTTGATTGATGAACATTAAGCTCTCATTTACTTAACTAAATACGTTCATTAATTGTTCAACTAATGCTTTGACTAAGGCACTGATTGAGGCATTCATATTTAATTGAAGCTTTATAACTTTGATTTCACTCATACATTTGCATGGGCAATTCAAATTCTCTTTCTTTGTGCTTTATCTCATTATCATTAATTAATTAATGTATGTTCCAATATGTGTATTACTTATCCATCTTATCATGTAATACTCAAAATAATTATTCCATACATACTTGTGATCATATATATTACCCAAGTCCATATTGTAATATGCTAAAGTAATTCACTCTAGGGGCAATTAAGCCCTAAAGTAGACTTATAGAACTCAATGACCATGACTAACAATAAATCACATATTATAACCACATCAAAAAATGTAGGTCCACAGTCTTGATACAACACAAGACTTCAATCTTGATACAACACAAGATCATCTCCACAATCGAAGATCCATCCTCTTAGGGTACCTTCTATGAGACTACTTGACTTGATATTACTCACAAGTTTTACAATACAACGTCACCACCTCAATCATATGAGGACACATAGGACTTGATATGGCTCACAAGTTTGACTTGATATTACTCACAGGTCCAGAGAATGATTCTTAATGATGTACAACCAACACTCCCTCTCAGCAAGGGAGACATTCTCTGCTTTACTAGGAATTTCCTTCCATACCAAGATTATCTCAGAAGTATCTCAACTTCATCACTTATAGCAGCTTGTTCACATATTTGCAATATTCTCATCAGTATCTATGTACATGAGCATGAATTTGATGAAGTAAAACTTCATCTCAATGTGTTATATCATAACACATAGAGTTTTTCAAAAAGCTGGACTATTAGCACCTAATAATTGTAGGATCAAGTCTTTCACCCTAGTAGGTAGCATCCCAAGCTACACTACTCCTCAGTAGGTCTATCTACAAAACACCTTTTTCTTTTCTGAGTACTCTTTGAAATACGCCTTGTTTCTATAGTACTAGCCGCAATACACTTAGCTTTTGTAGTGCTAGCCACAATTCCCATAGCTAATTCCAAGCTATACAATAGGTCTACTATGTACAAAATACAGTAAAGAACCTATTCTAATATACCTCAAATGTACTCAAATATATGCATATCCACAAGCATAAAAAAAATTAGAATAAGTATGCTAAGCACATTAAGAGACCAACCAACTACTTATTCAAAGTAGCATCATCTGGATCCGATCCAGAATGCAATTTCACTAAAATATAAACTATGGATTTCATATCCATCATATACAACACATTAAATGTGTAATATCATGTAGAAAGAAAGTCTTATTTTTTCTTTCAATCTTCAAGGTTTGTTAACTTCAAGAATCTTCTACCATTTGAAGAAGTTCCCTCAGAGCTTGCCATACTCTATCATGTTCTTCAAGGCCTGATCACTTTCATAGTGATTTCATATCACAGTACCCCACATAGCTAACTATATGGCTATTTAACCTCTCCAAGAGGTTTTTAACTGTTCTCTAACTGTTCAAACTATAACTCTTCTTGAGTATCCAATAGTCTCCGAGACTTTGAACATGTCTCTGCTCATGTTTATTTTCTCAACAAGATACACCAGAACTCTTGGCTTCCTGAGTCATGTATCATGACTAACTAGTTTGGGGACTTTAACTGATACTACCTGTGAATATACATCAATACTCCCTCTTGAACTAGAGGAGTCTTTTATATTAGACCAAGCTTTGTTTTATATAGAGTCTTGGTAAATATGATGGATATACTGCTCATCTGTGGATATGAACAGGAGTTACACAACTTCCTTCTGCACCATGTCTCAGATATAACTGACTAGGAACTTTGTAAAGTTTTACTTCTTTACAATATGCTCTATCTGGAGCAACCTATTTAATGCGATATTTCCTAATAAATGTACTAGTTAGAATCCATATATCGGTGAAACATTCTTTCACTAACCGAGACATGTCTGAATCCACATACACTCATACCAAGTAGGTAACACAACACATGCTTTGTTGTACATGTCTATGTACTTACTGTAAAGCATATAGCTGATCCTGAGACTTGCATAGATATATCTGACATCTAGATCCTACAAATATGAAAAAGAATCAGACTTATCTTTATGTGTGTGATTGTGTATTTATAATCCATTGTTCTTGAATCATTCCAGGAATTATACTGAACATTTTCTCAACAAAAGAAAATATTATCTAATGACTATTACACCTCTAAACTTAATAATCGTCCTAAATTATTACATATATATTCCTTCTGAATATGAGTACCATACACGATTTATACATAGCAAGAGGTTAATTTAACCAATTCCACTGGTTTTTCCTGGAGCTAGCAAATCTAGCTTCTCCCTCTCAACATATAGGATGCGAGAATCACAAATTTGAGTCCTCCATCACGAAGACTCATAATCCTCTATATTTAATACATATATGAATATAATTAATATAAATACATTACCTTCAGGAGTCTTTACATTTCTCTTAATAGAATTAGGGATTTTATTCTATCTTTGTTAACACCAAAAATTGTTCACCTAGCTCTCTATGGTCCAAACTATAATTATACATCTTTATCCCACTATTATTTCCTCCATTTTGACCTTCAAAACTAAAATTCCATCAAATATCGTCCAAAACATTATTATTCATTCCCCCATAAATACAGGGAAGTTGAACATTTATTATGATGTATCCCCACTCTCTCCCAAAAAGACAAAAAACCCTAAAAATGAGAATGGGTAAAAAAACATAAATAAATACCATGCACAATAAAATACCATGGTAAAAAAACCTTGGACCATCCTATAAATACATTGTGAAGGTCTCCCCAAAAACACTTTTGAACCTTTCACCATTATCTTCACATTGTGCCATATCATTCCCATAGTGTATGTTGAGTTGCTCCATACCCATTTGGATCCATTCCCCCTATTTGACAATCACTAGTGGAGATGAATGGAGACCTAGACCGTGGAGCCGGTGGACCATTTCCTCAGACGGTTGCAGTGGCCCACTTCAAAGAAAGGTATGCATATTGTTGTTGCTTTTTGTCAGTTAAATAAAAAATATAAAAAAAATCATAAAAATATTTCTGATCTTGTTCATTGTCAATTGTTATTGTAAGTCGAGGTTGAAAGACACTTCGCACCATGAACTCTACCTTATTATCCGGTTGATCTAGGGTAGGTTATTTTACACATAGTAGGGCATAAATACCCACTACATTTTTCTTCGTAAGAAACATAGGAACCCTCCCAATCTGCTCTCTTTCAAAATCAACCATCCAAATGAATCCATGTCATTGTCTTCTTGTAGGTCAAGGAATATGTTTTTTCCTACAAGAAAAATTATTCAAATGATTAATAACATTACATAACCAAGAAATGTAAGCACATGAAAACTTTCAACATACTAGCAATGGTTCATAGAGTTATGTACATAGGCTAAATCATTGTTTTGACATAACCCCATTCATATCTTATGTGATGTTTTGCAACCCTATATCAATCCTATATCAGTTCAAAAATTCATATTTTATGAAGGAAATATGTAGGCCCATATTCATCTCTCTTGAAGCAAGCATGAATCCCTCTATCTGATATATTATGACCAATCATGTAGTCCTATATTCACAGCTCATGAAGCAAGCATGCATCCCTCTATGTCATGTCTTATGAAGGATATTTCAACTTTATATCAGTCCTATATAAGTATATATTAGTCCTACATAAGTCTTATATCAGTCCTATATTATATCACATAATATGGACTCATGAGATCGACAATATGCTAATAAAAGACAAACAATACTGTATATGCTCAACACAATTCCAAGGTCCAGGAATACAAATCTCTATATGATAGTCATGAAACATATTAAAATACCTTTAGATTTGATTTATAACAACATATAACAATCAAAATATAAAGTACTTATCTTTTATTGATTTTTGTGGCCTCCCTCTTGACCTCTGCACCATTGCGAAGAAAACCAAAGTCCTTCTTTATTCACTTGAATGGAAGAGATTCTTTGTAGTCAAAGGATTTATCCGTTTCTTCATTCTTGACACGCCAGACGCTATTATACTCTTTAGTGTACACAACCTTGCTTTGGATGCAACCCTCTTCTTGACTCGAGTCCTTGAAAATATTGGTGAGTGTATCAAAACACTCTCTTGCAGTCTTCAATGGAATGATCATGGACATGAGTTTGTCCTTAATTAAATGAAATATGATATGCTTCTGTTTGATTTAGAAAAGCTTCAGGATATTCATGCTGGATTAAACCTCATTGAGAAACAAGATTGAAGGAGGAAGAAGAAATTCAGTGTACAATGATCAAACATTCATGGTGAAATTAAACAGACAAGAGGCAACAATTTGTCAGAATAACATTACTCTCATAATCATCAATATGTATGTATTACAATGATGATACAATAAAGGAAATTCAAACCCTCTAGGAGTGATTTGGATCCCATGACTTGGACTGACTCCAGATATCACTAATTGTGGAAAAATACCATTAGAGACTCACTAGTGCAACTTCAGACAACTGAATTAGTCCACAATCAGTTAATTGACCAAGGTAGGTGAGAAAAGGCACCTAAACTCCTTAAATCATGCAAATATGGTGCTAGGCTAACTAAAAGCGAACTAACTAATGCCCATCGGAGCATAACTCAACACAGACTAGGGTGAACTAATGGTGGACTCCCATGACTCAGTGTGGGTTCCTAAATTATAGAGATTGGTCTCTATAACTACCAAAATCATGCAAACTGGCACATAAGGTGGTAGGTGGGCCATAGATGACTTCCCCATGGAACTATTCAAGTGGCAACATACTCCTAATCTAGGAAATGAGATTTAGACTATGGTGGTCAAGGGAGGATTATAATTAATCCTAGCAACTTGGCCTTTTCTTGTTTCTTCTTGAAGTTTATTCGTCGTTCATTGGTGGTAGGATCCTCTACTACTGTGGATACATAACCATCAAGGTTATGCTCTTCAAGAATATTCAGCACCTTTGCTTTCCATGTGTTGAAGTATTAAGTACCTTCAAAATGGTCTTTTGGTTGAACAAATATTAATGTCATGGATGTAATATTTTGTTCAACTCTTCAAAATCTACATAGGCTTAGATTGCTACACAAAAGTAATATCTTTCATGCCCTGTGCTCTAACACCATGTTGATGTTTGAGAAAAATCGGAGATGCTTGAACTTTAAAACTTTTATCAAACAATTTCAGCAATTATAAATTTCATAAATCAGCCACATAAGAATATTTATATCAACCACATATGAATCTCATTAATAAATCAACCACATAAATAAACTCTATAAACCAGCCATATAAATCAATCAACCATGAGAGACAAAATATACCCTAGGAAAACCCTCCAATGACGGAGGATGAAAAACCCAACAATTATTTGAGTATGATATATATATTTAGAGAGAATGGTTTACAACACATAAGCATATTTCCCAATAAGAGATATCACCTCAGTAGTAGAGAAGAGAGATCCAATGTAACCCTGCAAAAACAATTGTATTCAACTGTATTGAACTTTTCATATGCCTATCATATTAATAATAAGCCAAAAACCCTATCATGCAGAAGGTAGCGCATAGGAGGCTCGGTAAACACACTGAGAGCACCACATAGTTCATTTACAAGGAGGAGCTAGCTAGAACTCCCTCCATGCAAACATTAGTGTCCTTCCTTTCCTCAATTAGATTTAAATGGATGTTCACTATCTTGAACTGAAAGTGAACTGACTTGAATTGAATGTTAACTGACTTGAACTAAATGTTAACTTACTTGAACTAAATGTTAACTGACTTGTACAAACTGTTAACTTACTTGAACTGAATGTTAACTGACTTGAACTGAATGATAACTTTACTTGAACTAAATGTTAACTAAACTCAATGTTTAACTGGTTGTTGATCACTTAGTTAACATGCTAACTTAAGTGTCATCAATGCTTCAATCTTAGTGCCATCCATGCACAATTTCTATGATTAACTTTTGCATGGATCTCTTTAGTTAATTGGTGCATGTTGATTGATGAACATTAATATCTCATTTACTTAACTGATTACATTCATTAATAGTTCAACTGATGCTTTGACCGAGGCACTGATTGAGGCATTCATATCTAATTGAAGCTTTATAACTTTGAGTTCACTCAGACATTTGCATGGACAATTCGAATTCGTGTTCTCTATGCTTTATCTCAATATCATTAATTAATTAGTGCATGGTCCAATATGTGTATTACTCATACATATTATCATATCATACTCAGAATAATTATTCCATACATACTGATGATCATATATATTACCGCGGTCCATATAGTCATATGCTAAAGTAATTCACTCTATGGGTAGCTAATCCCTAAAGGAGACTTATAGCACTCACTGACCATGACTAGCAATATATCACATAATATAATGACCTCAAAAAATGGAGGTCCGCAGTCTTGATACAACACAAGACTTCAATATTGTTACAACACAAGATCATCTCCACAATTGGAGATTCATTCTCATAGGGTACCTTCTATGAGAATACTCACAAGACTTAGTTTGATATTACTCACAATATTTACAATACATCATCACCACTTCAATCATATGAGGATACATAGGACTTGATATGACTCACAAGTCTGACTTGATATTATTCACAAGTCCGGAGAATGACTCTTGATTTTCTACAATAAACACAAACTATTAGAGGTCTTGCAAATCCAGATGCAAATGTGAATGAGTAGGTATGTGGCATGAGGTTTGTGCTCAATATATTTCTTGATTATCTTAGTAGATGTGACTTGGCATGTGTAGATGGAATTTGCGATCATGTTTTATTCATTTTCTGTCGACTAATAAATTATGAATGGCTAAATGGTTTTAGTGTTTAGAATCTGATATATGATCACAAGTAGGGTTAGATTCTATATAAACTAGATCATTCTCCATTTTGTCTGGAATAACCTTAACTTGTCCTCCTGTCCATCTACACTCCATCTGTTGTTTCAAACCTCAAACTTCAACCCCTTTATTTGGATAATATTGATCGGCTTAAATACTTTCCCCCACTGTGACCTATATGCTTGTATAGAACCCATGTTTATTTGTGTCTCAGATCTAGACCGTTGAAATGTATCCCTTAGTCCTCGAAGCAAATTTCCTCATTTGATATGAAATTTTGCCAAGCCACAAATGGCGGTGTTTCTCAACACTAAGCAATAAAATGAGATGGAATGAAATGAGAAGAAAGCCACAAATGGTTGTGTTTTTCAACACAAGCTCTTGAAGAAAGCCGCAAATGGTTGTGCTTCTCAACACATGTAAACTTTCAAATAAGGATCATGAAATGAAATAAAAGGCCATAAATAAAACTACATTAGAACACATAAATGCTATATTTAAAAGGATGGAATCCAAATGAAAGTCAATACTTGCAATGAACAACAAGTGGTTACATAAATTCTTGCAATAAGTGGAAAGTAGTGTAGTGGAGATTTCTCCCCAGCTACGTGCAAAAGAACCTACCCTTGATAATGCATATCATAGGGTAGAGTTCAACAATAATAACAAGAAGCAAAACAACAATAACAATATTTTTTAGGTTTTTTAAATATATAGTACTACCTAATGCAAAATAAGAAAAAATGATACCCTTTTTCTGAAATGTGGGCCACCGTAGTTGTCCTCGGAAATGGTCCTGCAGCTCCATGGTTTGGGTCTCTAGTCTCTTCCACGAATAGTTCTTAATGGGGGAATGGATCCAAATGGGTACAAAGTGAACTCAACGTACACCGTGGGGAATGGTGTGGAAATATATGGGAATAATGGTAGAAACGTGTATGGTTTGACTGAGAGCAAATGACAAAAAGTGACCAAAATTGTCTTGGGGGAGTCCTTCACAATGTATTTATAGAATGGTCCAAGGGTTTTTGACCTGTGGTATTTTATTGCCCATGGTATTTATCTATGGTTTTTTTACTCATTCTCATTTTTAGGGTTTTTAACCCTTTTTTGGAGAGAGTGGGGATAAATCACAATAAATGTTCATCTTCCCTTCATTTATGGGGAAGGAATAGTGATGTTTTGGACCATATTTAGTGGAAATACAATTATGAAATTCAAAATGAGGAAAATAATGGTGGGAATATGATGTATGATTATGGTTTAGACCATAGAGTGTTAGGTGAACATTTTTTGGTGTTAACAGATTTCCCCTTAATGTGTGAGGGCAGGAGCTCATCGTATGGCTGATAAACATCATAGGATCATGGGAAAATGGTGACAACGGTGGAGAAACTGGAGAGGACCGCAGAGTAGTGGAGTTTCCTCGTTCAAACTACGGTGGATTTTGGTTTGTATTACTTCTAAAAAATGGATGAGGTGCATATAGTGACTGACATGTATCTGGACGAGGTGGGCATACCCATGCTTGTAACAATGTCAAAAATAAATAATGGGGATCAAAAGTCAAAATATGGGAGCGGATCAATACATATACAAATGGTGATACATAATGGTGGCCTCAAGGGGAGGCTGAATACAAATTATGATATGAAGAACTGATACATGTGAACAATGACATTCTCATGGAATGCAATATCATCACAGCTGATGCTCTGCTGGATCTGGAGGTGTACATAACTGGATGGACTTAATGACTGAGAGTTAGAATATATGTGCTACAATATACAACATCAAGTACTGGAGATACACGGAAGCATGAAACTGATGAGCTTTCGAACACTATCGCCAACGCATCTCAAAAATCACAAGGGACATGAGACTGTATGGGTCCCATAGTAGACTCATTAATGTGCTAGAGTCAGGTGACAACTGGGGTCTTTGACAAAATAATGAACAGACCAATACCCTGTACGAATCTCAACGATGCAATGATGTAGCTGAAGTCGAGCACGTGAGGCACAAGCAACCCGAAAGGCACTGATGAATCCTTTCAAGTGGTCCAAGGAAATCATCAATGAGGTGGGTGAAACCAAGATACAGGGACCTTTGGGTCTATCCTCTAGAATAGATTTGTTGGCGTCGACAAAGGGATACCTACAACTAACAAGGAAATGTCGTTTCCTTGATTATAAGTGTGAGGGGAATAACCAAATATGTGGAACAATCAGGGGACTGACACACAGAATGGTGAACAGAGGCAGGGGAGTACAGGGGGCTCAAACTTCCTTTGTTCAGAGTATGACGGTAGGGCTGACTTGGAAGCAAATGAAACTGACTCATGGGAAAGGGATCATAGTTGTAAAATGGGCAAGTTTACTACGAGGGGAAATACTTGGGGAGGTTACTAGACTAATGATATCCAAGGGATCCAAGGGAGATTCATTGCAGAGTACTCTGAACAAAGGTGACCCAATGGGGAAAGCTGCCATAATATGAGATCATATGCGGTTGCGCCTAGAGACACCGTTCGAGCCTTCTTCATAGTTTAAGGAGCACGAAGAAGGGATAGAAGTAAACTTGATATGATACGATATCGTGGATTTTTGGCGAGCCCAAGAAGGTAAATGCTCGATGGTGTTTTCATTTTTAGAGAGTCTGAAAATAAGAAGAAGACTCCAGTATGGTCTCTTTTTCGTAAATAGTCCCCTAAGTCCAAAAAAGGATAAAATTATACAAAGGAGAGCTCTCCCAACCACAGGGGAAGAGAGACTTATTTACCGTAGGTAGTCCAACCGGGATAGAAAAGGTTAAACCTATACTGACTGAACGGTTGTTCAAATACTTTTACGAGCATGAACAAAACCAAGATTGCTTGGCGATCTTTTCTTGATGAGAGGGATTAAAAAGAGCTTAAAGACAACCCATAATGAGCTTTTTCGTAAGTTACAGTCCCAATGTCTGACAAAGCATAAAAGGATACAAAGGGAAACGTTCCTAGATGGAAGGTGCTAGGGTGTCCCTTTTCTTTGAATAGTCTACGTAGTCTGAAAAAGGATATAAACAAGGCCACATAGAAACCCTTTCAAATACTTTAACAAGTGTGAAAGGATGCAAGCACGCTCAACAATATTTTCATTCTTTTAGGAGTCACAAAATAGCTTAACAGAAACTTCGTAATGGTCATTCAAGCAAGGAGGAAGTGTTCGATGTACCAAAAGAGGCTATGTTGTGAACATGGCTGATAGGAATAACAGTGGAACACTAGTGGGGCCTCCTTGCAGGACAATGAATGGTGGTAAAATAAGGCCAAGTATGGATGGAACGGAGGGCTCATGAACATGCCAGTACGTGCAAGGTGTGACTCGTGTGGTGGTACGCAAATCGAGGTGACTTCCAGGATATGGACCCAAAAAAGTAGGGAGGGAGATGGTCTAGTCAGTCATTTCTTCACCCAAGAGATTTTTTGGACAGTGGCGGAAACTTCCTATCCTCAGATAGGACCATCCATACGTGGGTATGGACTACCGGGGAGAACCGGATATGCCTCGACCTCTAGTACAGTTATGGGGACCTGACAATATGCTAGCATAGTGGTAGCTAGATCATACATGTGATAGATACTGACAACATACTGTGTGCATGTGTAGTCGTGGGATCGCACCCTCCAATGGGGTACCAACGACGTAAGGGCATGGTGGAGGGGTTATATCCATCTACTCACATGCAAAGGATGCGACGGAGTGTTATAATGGACTCACTGCGGCTAGGCGTGGAAAGGTTACTAGAGGGGTCACTGAATCATGGTAAAAAAGATGCAAAACACGAAAGAAAAACTATGACACAAGGGTACTCAAGGTGATTGAATTTAGGCATAGAACCTCTTGAGATAGAGCCCAATGCGAGGATTCTTCAAGAGGTGGCTGTCAAAGTCAGCAAGGATGTATGCCACCTTCCGAGGCACTGATGGATGATATATGGGCCATACCACATGGAATCAAACTTCCCTTTTCCTAACTTATCATTGGCTTGGTTGTAGAGGAGGATGAGTCCCCCCTCACTAAAGGTACGTGGATGGACGTGGGATTCATAATGGGACCTCGACCGAGTCTTGGCCGCTTCAATCATCTGGAGAGTAGCACGACGATCCTCATTGGTATGTTCAATCATAAGTATGCATTGTTCTAATGGCGAGGTATCAAGTAGAAGTTCGACAACAAGGAGGAGCGACGAAATCTAGAATTCAATGGGAAGAACCAATTCCACACCATGGACTAAGTGAAATGGGGTAAAATTGATGGCGGTTTCAGAGATCTCTTCGTTGTCATGAAAGTGGTGCTTGTTGAATATTGTAACTTCAAAGGATATTCTAAATGTATTTTACTGATGTAACCCAAGGGAGATGCTATTATTCCTCTGGAGGGGTGTTACTATTGTATTTGGTCATCATAGAGTCATGAGGTAAAGCCTCCATTATGTGTCAGGTATTTAGCGCCCTAATAAATATAATATGATTTTCTATTGAGTCTTCCTAAGTGAAGTCGACCCACTTAGTTAAGCAGGGCCGACTTGTTAGGTTAAATGTAAAGTGATGAAAAGAGTATAAATAGAGGAGATGTGTTCCTCATTTGAACACACACTCACTTGTGCAAAGCGCATAGGAGATATATATATATATCTACTAGAGGGAGGCGCACTTATTTGGGGTCTTGTCTTTTACTTTTGATACATCTTATACACAAGAAGTTTTGCTGGGTTTTCTTCCCAAAAGGTTTCCTAGGATAAATCTTTGTGTTCTTTTGTGTGGTTGTGCTTGTCTATCTTTCAGTGATCTTTTGCTTATGGTTATTCTGTTATGATGCTAAATGTTAGAAGATGTGATATAACCATTAAAAACTTAACAATTCTGAGGTAGATTAGGTGGATATTCCATGGTCGATGATGGGAAAGGACCATTGGAAGTAGAGATCGTGTAAATGGTGGTAGTCGTGTCCAAGGAATAAATCGGAGGGTGTATCTCCTCAAGGACGGTAATTTTAGACTCACGGGAATGCGTGTGAAGGTCACTAAGGAGCGACCTGTACACAGGAAAGTTTGGGAAATGGTGTGAATAATGACCATATAGGCCACAAACTGCACATGGATGGTTGGTTTGCAACGACTTATTTTTCATCATGGGTAAGGCTAGAACATTGACCACTAGGATGTATTCAGTCTCATCTACAAAGCACACATGGGTGCAAAGGATAGGAAAATCAGGACAATTCTATGTCACATGGCCTTGGAAAACACATAAAGCACATGTAGGAGAAGGAAGAGGTTATGTCATCGCTTTGGTCGCCTTTCCCCCAACCTTCTTCGTAGGAGGAGGGGCAGGAGTAGGGACAGGGGTAGTCATTGGTGTACCAGGAGGTGGGTGCAACATCGTCTCAATTAGGTTGGAAGGGAGTCAACACAGTCTGGGGATTCAGGGGAAGGTAAGGTGGATCAAGACACCACACTGGAATACCCAAAGTGAAACTAGGAAAGTTGAGAGTAGCCATGATAGGCTTTCTCATGATGTCAGATGTTGGAAAGAGGAGGGAATCATGTGGACAGGGAGTGAACCCCAATAATTTCCTGAGGTCTTTGGTTGGGGTTGCGATGAGGTCGGATAGATATCGGATGTGATAGTGCACAGATATGATATATCAGTCAGTGAATGAGGAGGTGGTAAGGACAAAAAGATGTCTATCATAGGAGTGTTGGAAAACAAACCCGGGCCAACGGCAGACATGGATGGTATGGACACACTGTCAATGGTAGTGTCGATATTGGGAAGGATGTGTTTTAGTGTGGTTGGCCCCTTTGGATCATAGTACATCAACTGGTCAATGGTAACGCTCTTCCCATCATGAGGGAACATCAAGTCGAAATATGGTAGAGGAAACGGCTCGCATTGCATACATATAACTACGTCCTAGGAGGAGGTTGTAATCGAGTTGAGCGTTGACAACCTCAATGTCAATCAACACTATTTTTCTGACTAACTCAACAGGGACATTTGTAAGGATGCCTTGGGATTGAACAGAGCAGCCATCATAGGCACAAAGGGCGGTGGAAGAAGTTTGAAGGGTTAGGGATCCAAGTTTCGGCCAATCAAAAGTTGACATAACATAGGTGGATGCCCCCTCATCAATGATGCATTGATGAATAACCAAATTCTGAATCGTGACAAGAACCTGGAAGGCGATGGATGATGGCGTATGGGTTTCTCCTTGATCTAGGTCAAAGGTGATCAACCTAGAATCAAAGGGATCGAAGACACCTAACGCGGATAACAACACTTTACGTTGTGAAGGACAAGTTTTAAGAAATTCCAGAGTGGACATGGTTGTGGGAGACTGGGCTAAGTCATCAACGATACTATAGTTGAGCGTAGATCTAGCAGTGGCGTTGTTCACAATGTAATGCAAAGGGAACCGCGGGACTTTGGCAATCTTGTCTGTGGGGGGTCTCGGCAAAAGCAAAAGACATATCAGGAATGGTGGAGGTAGATGCCACGGATGGGTCAACGATTTCTGTGGTAGAACCATATTGGTTTCGCTGAGTATGGAGGTTGACATTAGATGATAACGTCATGAGGTGGTGGACACCACGATCAATGGGTTGAGTCGTAGAAGTGGTTGCGCGAGTTTGAGGGACCAAGGGCTAGGTTGCAACCATTCATTGGTGTGGTAGGGGGTTTTGGAGCACCATAGGTGGAGGACCTAGTGGTGTTGGGTTTGGATGAGCCGGGTCAACCACGTTGGGATCACGCTGATTGTTGTTTTAGAGTAAATGGTGGGCGTGATTCAAGTGAGGACACTGATGGGTGTAATGGCCGTAAGTGTTACAAATAAATCCAACAAGCAGCACTACCTATAAAATAAAATGATGCACTAATCTATGGGATAAAAGTGCAAGCAAACTCCTAACTGCAAGATGGAATCCCCTCACAAATCGCATCCTCATCAAGGTGATGAAATCCTAGTCAGACAATACGAAATGGAAGAACAAATAGGATAAGAGAATCCCACTACCGAGAAGGACCTTTGGGTAAAATATCCCTATAAAGAATGGCAACTAGGCTACCCCATTCATGAGACGTCCAGTTGGTTTCATGGTGCTTAATCCCTTTGACCCCCGACCCCTGACTGGGTGGTGCGAGGAGGACTACGAAGGGTTATCCTTCGGTGCAAGATGGAGTGCGGTATTCTACCCTAACTTTTGGAACCCCTTCTTTGCGGCTTACTTCAACAAAGCAGGGGGCCTCCCGATAGATTGGACTTGACCGTGTCAACAACTACAAGAGGACTTTGGTCCCCTAATGGAAAACAACTATGTCTCAAGATGTGAGTGACAAAGGGGTGTTGTTTGGATGCCTATCCCCAGTGTCCTAGCTTAGCTACAAGATTGTTTTTTCCTCAAGTGAGGTTACAAATGTTGGTTGTATTAAGTTATTTTTTAAGGCTAGCTTACGGTCATGAACCAAGCGTTTTTATCTTTAGGGTGTAAGATGTGTGCAAATGGTGTGTACAAAACCCAACAATCCTACGGTGAAGATGCAACGATCTCACTGTCAGGATGAAATAAAATAAAATGCAGATAAATAGCAGTAAATGATAGTAAATATCATGCAAATATCACAACTAATTCTTCTAGAACATAAAATAAACACAAGTAAATGAGTGTCTAAGGAACTTACCAAGGTGTAGGAAACACATAGGGGGTCTCGACTACGAAGCTCAACTCAAGAGGCTCACATACAAAGAAAAGAGGACCTCAAAACAAACCAAGGGGATGTAATGGATCAGATCTAGACATAAACAGGCCAAGAAGGGGTAAACACAGACATGGGGCCTGAAACAAGGATCTCAAGCATCGAAAATGACTGAAAAACTGTAGGTCACACCTATTAGCGGAACAAGCACGACCAGGGTCACAGAAATGGGAAACAGACACAATCAAGGAAGAAAGACAGTCGACAAACTCAGGTCACGCAAAACAGAGGATTAGGCACGATAGGTCACACAAAATCGAGTCACAGTAGCGACCGGGGTCGCTCCGAAAGCTGGAACAGGCGCGATCTGGCTTTCTGGACCAGGTCACACTTATCGAGGAAAAAGGCACGACCTGGGTCGCGCTTATCGAGAAAAAAGGTGCGACTGGGTCACAGATTTCAGTCAAACAAGTCTAACTCGGCTGTAACTAGAATTTTTTTGAAAAATGGCTACCGGCTAGGTCCGGGGGGCAGGAACTGAGGCAATATTGGTTCGGATTTGTCATGAGGGGGTCATTTATGTGATGGATGAAGGAAACAAAGGAGAACAAACTAATAGCAAACCTGCAAAAACAAATATCCATGTGGATCAACTAAGTGGAGTCACCAAAACTGTAGTAGGGATTTCTCCCTAGCTACGTACAAAAGCACCAACCCTAGATAATGCAGATCATATGGTAGGTCCACCAATAATAACAGGAAGCAAAACAACAATAACAATATTTTTTAGGTTTTTTAAATATATCATACTACCTAATGCAAAATAAGAACAAAAGATACCTTTTTTTCTAAAATGTGGGCCACCGTAGTCGTCCTCGAAAATGGTTCCGCGGCTCCACGGTTATGTTCTCCAGTCTCTCCCATGAATCGTTTTCAATGGGGGAATGGATCCAAATGGGTGCAGAGTGAACTCAACGTACACCGTGGGGTATGGCGTGGCAAAATATGGGAATAATGGCAGAAAAGTGTATAGTGTGGCTGAGAGAAAATGGTAAAAAGTGACCAAAAGTGTTTTGGGGGAGTCCTTCACAATGTATTTATAGGATGGTCCAAGGGTTTTGGACCCATGGTATTTTATTTCCCATGGTATTTATCTATGGTTTTTTTACCCATTCTCATTTTTAAGGATTTTTTACCCTTTTTTGGAGAGAGTGGGAATAAATCACAATAAATGCTCATCTTCCCTTCATTTATGGGGAAGGAATAGTGATGTTTTGGACCATATTTAGTGGAAATACAATTGTGAAAGTCAAAATGAGGGAAATAATGGTGGGAATATGATGTATGATTATGGTTTAGACCATAGAGAGTTGGGTGAATATTTTTTGGTGTTAACAAGTAGTGATACTTGTTAGAGTCTATTAGAGGCCTTCTAAGCACTCTACCCATTTGTGAGACACCTCCATTCCCTAGTGTTCCCCTATCTAGCACATGTTACCTTGGTACATGCCATAAACAAATTTAGGCACTACGTTGGTCATGATTTTTTTATCCACTTTGATCATTTTGAAATAAGTTATCTCATGAATGAACCTATTACAAGTGATAGAATAACCAGATGGAATATATCATTACAAGAACTCAATATCACTATTTTATATAGAATTGGATGAGAAATTTAGTTGTATATTTTCTTTCTAGGATTCATAATGAAGGGAAAATAGTCCTTGTTTGTAGTATCTACCAAGGAAAATTTGATGAGCACTTGTTTGTAGTATCTACCAACTCCCCTTGGTTTTTCCAATATTGCTAACTGCTTGGCTAGTGGAAATTTTCCATGCCATCTCTCACCCAGGGAAAAGTAGAAGATCAAATTAAATGTTACATATTCATGGATTGGAAGATATCTCTTCAATACAAGACCATACCTGATTATCTAACGGTGTGTACGAGAAGATGAGATGTTTGAAATTTTTAAGTTGTGTCATGATGAGCCATGTGGAGGTCAATTTGTTGACAAGAGAACTTCTTATAAAGTCCTGCACCTAGATTATTATTTGCCCACTATTTTCAAAGATGACAAGAAGTACATCATAAGTTGTGACAACTACCACCTAATGGGATGACTAATACAATCACATGAGATGCCTCTGCAACCTCGGGTACTTATAGAGCCGTCTGAGAAATGGGCCTTGGACTTCATGGGGATGATCACTCCAATGTCAAGAAAAGAGAGATATATCCTGGTATGTACATATTACGTTACTGAATGGGTAGAAGTGAAAACTCTCCTCTGAGCAACTAAATAATCAACAGTGTACTTTTTGCTTTTACCCAATTAGGGGTTCCTAAAGAAAATATTACATATCAGGGCACACAATTAACATAAAAACTTGTCTAGTCCATTATACAACAAAACTAGATCAAGAAATTAAAGTCTTCTCCATACCATCCACAAGAAAATGGGCATGTGGAATCTACGAATACAATTATGGAAGATATATTAACCAATATAGTGCAACTCCATCACTAAGATTGGGAAGAGTGAACTCAAGAGGCATTATGGGCATACATGATTGTTATCACATTTATAGTAGCTAGGATACTACCATTTCCAAACTAGTTGTTCCAGGCCAGAGCCAGTCCTTTACATGAGCTGAACATTCAGTGCCATACTAATGATCATGGACATAGAACATTCATAGGAAAATAGAGTATGTGGAGCACTGTTATGAGAGTACCCTTGTCACTTTTGAACCCTCTTCATGATCTTGAAGGGACATTTGTTAGGTCATTTTTTCAATTACCAAAGTAGTAGAACAACCAATTAGTATATCTTTTTTGCCTTCCATACTGTTAGAGGTATTGCAAATCCAGATGCATATGTGACTGATCAGGTATATGGCATGAGGTTTGTGCTCATTATACTTCTTTATTATCTTAGTAGATGTGACTTGACATGTGTAGTTGGCATTGTCGATCATGTTTGATTGATTTTATGTGGAATAATAATTATGAATAGTTAAATGGTTTTAGTGTTTAGTCTATGGTATATGCTCACAAGTAGGGTTAGCTTCTATACAAACTAAAGCATTCTCCATTTTGTCTGGCATCACCTTCACTTGTCCTCCCGTCCATCCGTTGTTTCATACCTCAAAATTCAACCCCTTGATTTGGATAAGATTGATGTGCTTAAATACTTTCCCCCATTGCGACCTCTATGCTTGGATAAACCCCATGTTTATTTGTGTCTTGGATTTGGAGTGTTGAAATGTATCACTTAGTCCTCGAAGCAATTTTCCTCATTTGAGATGAAAGTTAGCCAAGTCACAAATGGTGGTATTTCTCAACACTAAGCAATAAAAGGCCTTGAAATAAATGAGAATAAAGCCACAAATGGTTGTATTTTTAAACACAAGCTCTTGACGAAAGCCACAAATGGCTGTGCTTCTCAGCACATGTAAAATTTCAAATAAGGGTCATGAAATGAAATAAAAGGACATAAATAAAAATGAATTAGAATGCATAAATGTTATACCTAAAAGGTTGTAGGCCAAATGAAAGTCAAGCCTTGCAATGAACAATAAGTGGTTACATAAATTCTTGCAATGAATGCAAAGCAATTATACTTGTTAGACTCTATTGGAGTTCTAAGCACTCTACCCATTTGTAAGACACCTCCTTTCCTAGTGTTCCTCTATCTAACACATGTTACATTGGTCTCCCTAGTCCCCTTATATATGAGAGTCCATTAATTCTATCCAATAAGTCAAGCAATCACTAAGCCTAGCCTTGTTGCATCCCATTTCACACAGTTTAGTGAGAAATGATCTTTTTTGTAGATTGGATTGAATGTGAAAGTGATATATGGTAGGACTTCATAATTAACCATGCAACTATTTTAATTATAAGTCTTATTTGTGTATTTATTTTATTAATCACCATTCTTTCATGCTACTAATGCTTTTAATCCGATGCTAATATGATTAAGGATGTACTACTTACATCTCGTACATGTAGAGACACTTAGTTTTTAGCTCAACTAGTGTTTTAATCAGTTTTGACTTGGTCAACGGGAAGGGCCCATAGATGGATGGGGCTGTTATGGTTTGATTGTTGTATTTTTGTGCCTTTGTAGGCCAATCATTGCATTCCATGTTTCAGTTTGTAAAGTTTTTCTCATTATCATTATTTTTATAAGTCAACAAGCAAATTTTTAATTAAAAATGGTGGAAATTATTCACATTACATGATGCTCCATGGTGTATGAGCATTGCATTTTCTATTGGTTACCATCAACCGGTTTCATTATGTGAAATATAAAGAAGTGCCTCTACAAGTTTTCTCACTATACCCTCATTTCAAAATCAAACCAGTTTGTAAAATCCAAATCAAATGAATTGGATTAGAGCTTCAATTCATCATCCCCTCGTGATAATGTATCCAAAGCTTTGTAATAGTAATCTGACTACAAGTGGATGATTAGAGGGCTCTTAGGCTCTCAGTCTGAAAATTATTTAATGCAGTTAGTACAAAGAATGAAGGGTTAGGTTAGCTTCTATGAGAAGCTAAATCGGACGGTCGAAGACTGAAGATCGTATTTGGTAACTCGGAATCCATGTGGAGGTTGATTGCCTAAGACAACCCTTTGACCAACATTTAGTTCAGGTTTGATTGTGTCATATCTCCATACTCTTTTTAGATAGAGTTTATCGTTGGATGAACTACATTGCCGATATTGATCCCAAGGAAAAAACTGTAGGGATAGCTAGCCCGTGAACGACCAACCTTCTAACTGTAAAAATTGGATAAGTTCTATCTGTAGTCATTAGTGCCTCCTAAAAATATCTCGTAAATTCATCGAGTTTCTCTAACGGATCGAAATAGCCAGTTGCTAATGGAACCTCTTGTCGACTTTCTGTGAAGTACTCATTTGATTGGGGGCTCCCAAACACATTATAAGGCAAACCCGTGATGACAAATAACCAACCTGCAATGAATAGAGAAGGTATGGTAATGCTATGGATAACCCAGTATCTAATACTAGTAATAATGTTAGCAAAGGAGCGTTCTCCTATATTCCCAACCATGCTCAGCTCCATATATTATTGTAAAGTTAGTTAAGGAGGAATTGATCCCATGAAAGATAGAGATCGAGAAATGGAAAACTACTGATATCTTCTTCAATCCTTGTTCGATTGTCAATGTTATACCAAGGGTATCTTTGAAGTCTACTAGACAAGTATAACTAGCCTTCTTCTGACACAACAATACAATTTTGCTGAGTATCGAGAAGGAACAGGATAGAATGATTATGTTCCTGCCAACAATTATTCCATCTCTGTTTGGTCATAGCAAGCTCCAGTCCACTTACTTTTCTTATTTCTTTATCTGTATTCGGTACCTTATTTCTCGGAATGTGTGCGATAGACCTTATTCCTCTCTCTTCTGGTTTAAAGAAATAAAATGTTGATGCCTTATGCTCCTCGGTTCGTGCAAGACCCACTTCACGCATGGTAGAAGAAGTGGTTTTGTGATATACATTGACAAATGTATGAATATGTAATTAACATGGTTATATTAATGTGCACATTGAGAATAAAACCTTTTTTATTGAACGCTATTTATTATTACTGTTTTTTAAGAACTAATCCAATTTTTGAGGTGTAATTATTTTGAACCTTAAATTTTTTTAATACTCTATAAGCCTTCGGTTTAAAATGAATTTATGATAATTTTAGTTTTTTTTATTTTAAAAATCTACCTAAATTTTTTTTAAATACTTTTTATTTAATTTTAATTTTTATTTTATTTTATAAATTAATTAAATTTTTATTTTATTTTATAAGCTGACATTAATTTATTTAAATTACTCCATACCAGTAGTAGACTATATAAAGCAAGCTTCAAGCTCTTGTTCGCATCGTGACACATATTTTAATCATTGGAATAGGACAAATCCAATCCAATTTACAATCGAGAGGGAAAGTAGGAAAGACGTTCAAATATTAAATTTGCATTTCCCTCTAATCCCATTCTTCTCGTGATAAAAGGCTCCGGTCAATTATCAAGCTCGGTCAAGAAACTGGCGGTCAAACTTCTATCGGAAAGAAGAAAAACATTTCTGGGAAGCCAGAGAGTAGCCGCTGACTGTGGCTGCTGTATATGCGAATGATGGTCATGGACGTCTGGTCTCACAATTGACAGGTCCTGTCGGGTGAATAAGGCTTGCCATCATCTTATTATTTGCTTCAATAAGAAAACGTCTATATGTTATAAGTGACAACGCCTATAACTTGATGACCGGGTACTGAAAATGATTCTCACCGATTTAATAACGGCTGAATGTTATTAAAATCTTGTTCTTGAAATTATGAATCTAAGTTTACCGGCTTCAATAAGTAAATGTCTGTTGTCTTATATTTGATGAGTGGCAACGTGGATCTGCTACTGATATGGTTTTCACCCATTTCATAAATTGTTTCAATGCAATGCGTACAAAATTGTTTAAAAAAATCATAGCCTTACAATTTATCCTACAAAAACATTTTAAAAATCATACTCTCCACAATTTATCTCCTTGATTTCAGCCTAATCAATTAATAATAAATCTGGTCCAGATAGTGAAAATGGACATGGTCTGCGCATAATCTCCTCAATAAATTCATGAATATTTTTTCAGAAGAACCACCTTTCGCCATTGCCTCCCTAGACAATTTCTTCTACCGTGAGGCATTCTTTCTCATCTCAACACCCACTTCCTCGTTTGCTTAACGGTCTGTATACACTTTTCCACTTCCTCCTTCCCTACTACTCCGTTTGTTGATCGTCGTTTTGTTCAATCTGATGCCTGCCTTCCATTTCTCTGCAATGTATGCGGAATTAGTTGTCTGATCGCTCCACTAAGGAACAACCAACAAAGGAACCCCGAGGCTGAGGCATTCCAGTGTCGAATTCCATCCACAGTGCATCATTGAGCCAACCGACGGATGGGAAAGCACTTGCAGCTGATGACATCATGGAACGACAAGCCTTTAGCCTTGGATTACACCTCAGCCTTTTATCTCTCCTTCCTTGCAACAATTCTTACAATCATCTTTATTCTTAAGGATTTAATTAGGTCTCATATATTCTAACCCACCTATTTAGATATCATACAGATATATTTATGGGCAAATAGCATGAGGAATTGCAACTTACTATTTCCTTTATGAGCTAAGTTTCATAGTTCAAAAGTTTATTTATAAGACAAATTCTAAATTTTCAAATGCATGCAATATTTACTCATAAAATATGCACATCTTATACAAGTTATAATCAAAACCCAAAATAATAAAGTACCAAATCTTGATTCTACACACCATTTTATCACATCCTCTTGGATGATGGTTTAATTTCATAGTAAAACCTTATGATGTTTTTAATTGGATTATTTTATTTCAACACTTTCATTTAATCCATTTAATATAAACAAACATGTCTAATTCATAATTTTAATAACAAATACAATGTTATTAACCAAATAAACATATTTTTCAAAGCCAAACACTTACTTGGTGTATGATCTTTTTTCTTCTCAAGTTATCATAGATTTTGTTAGTGTTTGAGCAATAAAGAAAGATTCTTGAACTTTAAAACTTTAATCCACAATTACAGTGCAGATAGATCTCATGAATAATCCAAAGACACAAATAAATCAAACCATAGAACACATGATGTATCCTAGGAAAACTCTCCATTGATTCGAAGAATAAAAAACCCACAAACAATGTTAGAGTATGATTGATAATCAGCAGAGAATGATTACAACACAATAGCAGATTGTTTTATCAGAGATCGCAAGAGAGTAGAGATCATATAGAACACTGCACTGGTCTTCCCAAGTGCATAACACTTTAATAACAAGCCAAATTCAGTCATACAAAGAAGGTAGCAAATATTTGCATGCTTCAATAACTTGTTAACATTGTGAACATTGTTACATATTCAACCATGGACCCCTATAGACTTGGTGCCAAGTTGGAACTTCATAATTATCTCCCACACTGAAGATACACGACCTCCATTAATTCACTGAGTTTAACAGCCTCTAACTGAATTGTCAACTTATTGAACTAAATTGAACTCAATGGAATTGCATGTAACTGAATGTAATTGAACATAACTGAATGTAACTGAACAGAACTAGATGTAACTAAACATAAATGAATGTAACTGAACATAGCTAGTGCTTCTCCGTCAATTTCATATTCAACAACTACTTTGCATAAATTAAGGAATTGATTCCTAAATTAATTGAAACTTGTTTTATCACAACTAAGACTCAACTGATGTCTTATTAATTCGAGTTCACTTGGAGGCATACGTGGGCAATTCGAATTCTCTATCTATCTCTATGCTCATATTAATTATCTCTGCATGGTCCATATGTGTTTCATTAACTAATCATCTATATCATATCATACTCATAATAATTGTTCCAAACATATGATCATATGTATTACCCTAGGTAATATAGTCATATGCTAAAGTAAATCACTCTAAAGGTAGATAATCCCTAAAGGAGACTTGTAGCACCTAGTGACCATGACTAGCCATACTTCACATAGTATATTCTCGAGACCTAATACAACATACAACAAAACAACATCTCCAGTTAAGGAGAACCATCTCATAGGGTACCGTCTATGAGAATCATTTGACTTGATACGACACAAGTCTAGACTTGATACAACACAAGTATTCAACCTTAATACAACATAAGGTCATGATCTTAATATGGCATAAGATCCCAGTACAAGCATCTCTCCTGAATAGGATAAGGTCCTAGCTTAATACAACATAATATCTTTAACTTAATACAACATAAGTTAGTGAACTTAATACGACATAAGTTCCATAGAGAAGATCTGAACCTAATACAACATAGATTTTGGACTTGATACAACACAAGTCTCATGGGAATGACTCATGAAGTTGTACTTTCAACACTCCCTCTTAGCGATGGAGACATTCTTTTCCATACTAGGAATTTCTTCTCACATCAAACTCATCTCGAAAGTGGCAGAACTTCGTCACATATATAGGCTTGTCACAAATTTTCACTATGCTCATCAATAGCTCTGTACTGAAATTCATTTTACATGACCATGACTTCAATGAAGTAAAAATTCATCTCAATGTGTTTTATCACAAAACACGTATATAGGGTTTTCCAAAAAGATTGACTATTAACACCTAATGATTGTAGGCTCAAGTCTTTCACCATAGTAGGTATCTTCCCAAGCTACACTACTCCTCATTATGTAGTACTATCTGCAAAACACATTTTGCTTCTATAGTATTCTCTAACATACATCTTACTTATGTAGTACTAGTCGAAATAAACTTAGATTTTATAGTACTAGCCACAAATTACATTGCTTATCTCACAACAAAATAATAGATGGATAACACAATCATATAATAGGTATTCCATGTAATAAAGAGCCTATTCTAATATACCTCAAAGGTACTCAAAAATATGCTCAGTAGTGAGCATAAAATACAACATGTCTGCACAAAGACCAACCATCTACTTACACATAGTAGCATCATCTGGATCCAATCCATAATAAAGTTTCTCTAAAATATAAACCATGTATTTTAAATCCATCACATACAACATTATACAACAAATGTGCAATAACATGCAGGAAGAAAGTCTTATCTTTTCTTTCACTCTTCAACATCTGTTGATTTGCTGAATCTTCTATCTAGAGAAGTTCTCTATGAGCTTGCCAAACCATGATCACTTTCTCAATGATCTTTCTCTTTATATTGCAACACTCCAACTACCTCTCCAAGAGATTTAATTGCTCTCTGACCATCTAGAATATAACTCTTTTTGAGTATCAATAGTCTCTGAGACTTTGACCATGTCTCTGCGCATGTGGATTATCTCCACAAGGTATCATAGCCCTTGGATTTTCGATTCATGTACCATGACTAACTGGTGGTGACTTTATCTACTGCTTCCTATGAAGACACATCAATACTCCCTCTTCACTTGAAGGAGCATTCATGAACCATACCAAGATTATCCCAGAAATAGGATTTGTAAGAATGCTGGAAATGTTGCTTATATGTGGATATGTATCATGTCTCAAATATAGCTGACTAGAAACCTCTTAAAGCTTTATTGCTTTTTCAGTCAAGCTCTATCTAGAGTAACACATGTGATATTTCCTCTATAATTATACTAGTCATATTTCTTATATCTTTGAAACTCTATTTCACTTACCAAGACATCAATGAGCCCACATACACTTGTACCAAGTAGGTACTACAACACATGCTATGTGCATGTATATGTACAAATCGTAAAGCACATGACTGATCCTAGGACCTGTAACTAACTAGGTTCATCTCAACTAACTTTTGAGATCTTCCAAATCTTATCTAAACATCATATTTCTATATAGATGACCATGGATTTTTAATCCATCATCCTGAAGCTCTTCAGGATCTCTACTGCACATTTTCCTTTACTAAAGAAAATCATATCTAGTGACTGCCACACCTCTAACATAAGAATCATAACAAGATTCTTGAATAGTGTTCTGATATTCCTTTTGAATTATGAACATCGTGCATGTCTCTCTTTTACAACAGGTACATCAACCAATTACACCGATTCTTCAGGAGCTAGCGAGTCTAGCTAGTCCCTCTCACCATGTGAATGTGAGAAACATAACTTGGGTCCTCCATCACAGAGACTTATGCTCATTTATATCTAAATCTCTTCTTTGACACATAAATAAGATAGAATATCTTCAGGAGTCTTCACATCTATCAGAATATAATTAATCCATCTATTTTGTCTGCTTCTCAAAAGGCATATGAACCTCCCAAATTGTTCTCTTTCAGGCTTAGCCATCTGAATGACCCCACATTCATATACTTCTTTATGTGTAGGTAAGAGAATATTATTTTTCCCTACAATACAAAATATTCTAATGGTTAGAACCATTTCATACTCATGAATTTTATTCACATGAAAATACTCTCAATATACTGATAAAGATTTACATAGTTATGTACGTATATTGATCAACCAGTTCATCATAACCCATTCTAATCTTATGTACTAATATGCAACCCTATATCAGTTTAAAAAAAATCATTTTATGAAATAAATATACATCCCCATGTTCATATCTCCTAAGGTAAACATGTAGCCCTCTATCTAGCCAATCATGTAGTCCTATGTTCACAACTTATGAAGCAATCATGCAACCCTAAATATCATGTCTTGTGAAGGATGTTTTCAGCCTTATATCAGTCCTATATGAGTATATATCAGTCCTACAAAAGTATTATATCAGTCATATATCATCTCGCAAAATATGGACTCATGAGATCGATAACATGCCAATAAAGACAGAAAAAAACAATGTATATGCTAAACACAATTCCAAGTTTAGGAATACAAATTGTAATAAAACAAAATATGATTTTATAAAAGCATATGATAATCAAATAATCATGCAACCTGGTAGAATAATCATGCAACTCTATATTCATATCTTTATGAACAATCATAACATTCATATTTCATGAATCAATCATGCAACTATATATCTATATATTTATGAACAATTGTAACATTCATATCTCATGAATCAGTCATGTATCTCTATATTCACATATTTATGAACAATCATGCAGCCCAACATTCATATCTTATGAATTTTGTTTATTCGCAAATAAAGGAAATAAAATCAACATATATGCTCACAATTCATAATCTCAGGAATATGAAACTCTATATGTCTGTAATGAAAACATTCAAAAACATATAGATCTAAATAACATATAATAAAAATGCAAGTACTTATCTTTTATTGTTTTGCATGATCCCTCTTGATCTCTTCTTCCTTGCAAAGATTACTAGAGTCCCTCAATCTTGATCTCTTTACAAATTTGAGTGCATGAATGAGGTAGTGAATCTTCGCATGGAGAAACTAGATCCCATGCAACCTACAGTGAATGCTCTTGTTCAGGAAAAAATATTCAAACAATCATCATCCTCTTATTCTAATGAGTTAGGATCTTATTACACACAATATCTATTGTAGAAGGATAATATCCAATCCATAAATCCCTCGGTCGTTTAACCAATTCAAGTAGTTTTGGAAAAAGACCATAACACAAATTCTGAAACTTTTATATTAACATACCTAATCATATCTTTCAAACAGTTGCAAAATTAAATCCACTTGAGATTAAGCTAAATCGGACCATTTGGGAAGTGGGTTTTCAACCGTTTTATTTGATTCTTCACGGATTGATCAGAACGTCTCCACAAAATTTGTCTCCTGAAAAGTGACGGAAATGGTGCATATTAACGTTCTTTTTAATTCACCATTTCATGTGTTGAAGTTGGATGTTCCTTCGAGTTGATATTCCAATCGGTCGTACATTGATGCCATTTCTTCAAGCTCTTTGATCAATACTTCAAGATCACGTAGGATTTAGTTTGTGTGGAAAAAACTAATCTCCTTCACGCCCTCACTCTGATACCATGTTAGTGTGAGCAATAAAAAAAAAACTCTTGAACTTTAAAACTTCAATCCACAATTACATTGTAGATATATCTCATCAATAATCCAAATAGACAAATAAATCAAACCATAGAACACATGATGTACCCCAAGAAAACCATCCACCGATTCGAAAGATAAAAAACCCAACAAACAATCTTAGAGTATGATTGATAATTGGCAGAGAATGATTACAACACAATAGCAAATTGCTTGATCAGAGAGAACAAGAGAGTAGAGATCATACAAAACATTGAACTGGTCTTGCCAAGTGCATAACACTTTAATAACAAGCCAAATTCAGTCATACAAAGAAGGTAGTGAATATTTGAATGGTTAAGTAACTTGTTAACACTGTGAACATTGTTACATATTCAACCACGCGCCCATATAGACTTGGTGCCAAGTTGGAACTTCATATGTATCTCCCACATTGAAGATATGTGCCCTCCATTAATTCACTGAGTTTAACTGCCTCTAACTGAGTTTTTAACTGATTGAATTGAACTGAACTGAATGGAACTGCATGTAACTGAACATAACTGAATGTAACTGAACATAACTGAATAAAACTAGATGTTACTGAACATAATTGAATGTAAGTGAACATAACTAGTGCTTCTCCATCAACGACATATTCAAAAACTACTTTGCATAAATTAAGGAGTTGATTGCTTAATTAACTTAAACGTGTTTGATCACAACTAAGACTCAACTGATGTCTTATTAATTCGAGTTCACTTGGAAGCATACATGGGAAATTCGAATTCTCTCTCTATCTCTACGATCATATTAATTATCTCTGCATGGTCCATATGTGTTTCATTAATTAATCATATATATCATATCATACTCATAAGAATTGTTTTGAACCTATGATCATATGTATTACCCCAAGTCATATAGTCATATGCTAAAGTAAATCACTCTAGGGGTAGCTACTCTCTAAAGGAGACGTATAGCACCTAGTGACTATGACTAGCCATACATCATCACATAGTATATCCTAGAGACTTAAAACAACATAAGTCATGTGGTCTTGATACAACACAAGACCATCTCCAGTTAAGGAGAACCATCTCATAGGGTACCGTCTATGAGAATAATTTGACTTGATTCAACGCAAGTCCAAACTTGATACAACACAATTCTTCGGCCTTAATACAACATAAGGTCATGATCTTAATACAACATAAGATCCTAGTACAATCATCTCTCTCGAATAGGACAAGGTCCTAGCTTAATACAACATAAGCTCTTTAACTTAATAAAACATAAGTTAGTGAAATTAATACGACACAAGTTCCATGCAGAAGATTTGAACCTAATACGACATAGATTCCAAACTTGATACAATACAAGTCTCATGGGAATGATTCCCGAATCTGTACTCTCAACAACTTTACTTTACAAACAACCCAGGGTTATTTTGTTACATATTTTTACTCTCAAAAGTACTTCTTGATTGTATGTGTATAAAGTCTTCAAATTCCCTTGGAAGTTCTACCACACCTAACACATATAGTGTTCATAATGGTCTACAGGAATCACTCAACATGAGGGTGGTACCCCTTTGCTACTACACATTCCCTCAAGCATACCTCCTTTCAGTGCTATTTAGGGTGTGTATAAAAAAAAAATCCTTAGATATTACAACCAGGGCATCCCCAAAGATTTCCCGATGGAACAAATGCCAAGCCAATACATCGATTGGGTTTATAAAGCATTCA
Source organism: Pseudotsuga menziesii (assembly GCA_001517045.1). Classification (NCBI taxonomy): domain Eukaryota; kingdom Viridiplantae; phylum Streptophyta; class Pinopsida; order Pinales; family Pinaceae; genus Pseudotsuga; species Pseudotsuga menziesii. The sequence goes on along the minus strand of LPNX010284295.1, from coordinate 96,695 downwards.
CATAGTCAATGCCAAGCCAATCTTCCTACTAGGTTTATCAGACCCTTTTTGGATTACCAGGACAATATGCATGCAAGGTTTATCAAGTATCCATTTCCAAGCCAACAATTGGGTTCATGTGCATTCAAATAATCATTCACACATATATGGCTCATTTATTATTATTATTATTTGATTAACAATACTAATTCAGTTTTGTTTGTTAGGTAGGGTGCCTCCCTCCCCATTTTGCTTGTGTTAGTAAGGTGAGAGCATTATTAAATTATTATTCTAAACCTTTACTTTTTTGTGTCTTCATTCTCATATATTTGCGACTCTATTTCTTATAGAAACCAAAATATGAGTTTTTCCCTCATTCATTTGACATTTTGCAGTCATAGGACCTTGGTCTTCACTGTGGTTTTACTTTCACTGCCATCAGCATGTCTTGTTAATTTTTCATCTTAATAGCGGAATTACAGTAGTACTTGAAAACAATGAATAATCAAAAGCATAAACATTCATAGATGACACATAATTTACCTTGGGGAAACACTCTATAACTTGAGGGATAAAACCCTAGTAAAATATTCCTTAGTATATTAATAGATAGTGGAGAATGTCTTTAGAATGAGCAGATTACATGAAGCACCCCTGGCGCAATATCAGATAAAAATACCAAGAATCCATGTTGCAATATCAGAGCAGGAGAGAATATGGATCAAGAGAAGAACCTAACAGTATATCCAGCACAAAACCAATTTTTTTTTTGTCAAATGCACAAAATAGTGAATGCTTTCAAGAGAGAATCCGCTCTTCACATTGATCTCATCAAATCCTACATGACAAATGTGCAATCCTTCTCATTCCTGGCTTATATCTTTTTCTTTTGACTTCAAGATGAACTCACCCTTCAACTAGATGCTAGACCACTTAGGTTGCTAGCTCAAGTGTCATAACTTAAGTATTGTCTTTTAGTTTAACTCAAGTGTCATCATGAAAACACTTAGTTAATTAGATCTTCTTTGTTAACACTCAATTAACTCTTTTAACTAAAGTCTTTCTTGTTAACATCACTGAAGTGAACAATACAAGTTCTCTCTTATTTAACTGAAGTCTTTCTTGTTAACATCACTAAGTGAACAATTCAAGTTCTCTCTTATTTTATCACATCTTATCTTTATCTCTTGTCTTATCTACATGGTCCACTTGTGCCAACTTTAATTTATTTATTATATCAAATATACTAAGAAGATTTTTCAAATGATGTGATCATCTTGTTTCTAGTATCGTTCCAAGTGGTCATGTGCTAAAGTAATTCACTCTAAAGGTGGCAAGTATCTAGAGGAGACTTAATAGATTATCCATCTCCAATACCATGGTTAGTAGTATGTCACAGACCATTCATGCTTCGACTTGCAAATCATTACCTCAATACATGAGGCACCACCTCAACACATGAGGCTCTGTATTCACACACAAGACCTTAGTATTAACAAACAAGATTGTACAACACTATAACTTTGACATACAAAGCATTACCTAAAAACATGAGGCTTAACCTTTACACATAATACTTAGTCATTCTTGAGTCCAACTCAAGATCCCTAAGGAACTACCTCGACACACGAGGCTCAATCTTGACGCACAAGATTGACTTGGAGAATGAATCATGATGTTGTAACTTTAACACTCCCTCTTAGCAAGGGATCATTATATTCCATACCAATCTTGTCTCGGAAGTACCTATACGTCATCAAGGACAAAGGATTAGTTAATATATCTACTATCTTCTCATCAGTAGCAATGTATTGAAGTATTATAACACCTCTCTAGACCATGTCTCTGATCTACTGGTATTTCATCTCGATGTGTTTCGATTTGTCATGAAACATAGGGTTTTCTGAGAGCTTAATGTAGCTCTGATTGTTAGAGCGAATGACAGTAGTCTTAAGCTTCTCATTGAACAACCCAACAAGTAGCTTCCTAAGCCACATAAATTCTTGGCAAGCATTACTGGATGCAACATACTTTGCTTCTATAGTACTTTGGGCTATGGAACCTTGATTCCCACTGGACCAAGAGATCATAGTCGATCCCAGGCTAAAACAATATATAGATGTACTCTTTTGACCCACAATACTACCACTCCAATCAGAGTTGGCATAACCAAGAAGCATCACTCCACCACTGGAAATCATATCTAAGTCCATAAGTAATAGTACCTCGAAGGTATCTAAGCACATGCTTGGCATCAACCCAAATTCGATGTCTTGGGTCAGACATGAACTGACTCAAGTTACTCACATCATAACATATGTCTGGTATAGTATGTATCAAGTGCATCAACAAAACAATGAGTTGTTTATATATAGTAGGATCGATTAGATCTGATCCAGAATCTGACTCATTTAGTTTCTTTATATTATAAACCATTGGTGTAGACATGAACTTATAGTCTATCATACCTAATCTACGCAACACATCAACTGTGTACTTTCCTTGTGAAAGAAATATCTCGCCTTTCCTTTTGCAAACTTCCAAACCAAGAAAATAGTGCATAAGACCCTAATTCTTTCATTTCGAACTCAGAAGTGAGCTCCCTCTTGCACTGAGCTATCTGATGTTCCTCTCAAGTAAGGAACACGTCATCAACATAGAGAACCAAGATAAGTGGTTGGTTATTGGAGAATCTAAAACTCTGAAGATAGATGTCAATCCTTGAATACTAAGCCCTAAAGGCCTGCTTAAGCCCGTACAAGGCTTTCTTAAGTTTGCATACACGGGACTCCTTCCCATGAACTACAAACCCTTCAAGATGTTGTATGTATACTATTTCATCAACTTCACCATTGAGAAAGGAAATCTTCAAATCCATCGGGTGAAGCTTTCACCCCATAACTGAGGTAAGAGAAACCATGGATCAAATAGTGGTGTATCTCGCCACTGGAGCGAATTTTTCATCATAGTCTATTCCTTATTTCTATGAGAAACCAAAAGCCACAAATATTTCTTTATATTTTTCAATAGTGCCATCAGCTGCATGTTTTTTCCTATAAATCCACTTGGAGATTACTACATACTTCCCTTCTAGTTTAGGAACCACTTCCCACAAATCATTTTTCATGATGGATTTGTATTATTCCACCATGGAATCTTTCCATACTCGCTGCTTAGCAACTTCATCATAGGTGGTGGGTTTTGAATCACTAATGTGACTCATTTGTTCTACATATCCTGAATATATTTTAGGTCTCCTTTGCTCTCTGGAAGTTCTTGAAGGTGCTCCATGTTTTTTTGCCTCTTGCAGAATGTATCAACACCAAGAAGATATCCACTTAGCAGGAGGTTCATCTAGATATAGTTCTACCAGTTCTATTGGATCTTCAGGATCAAGCAGATCTAAGAATTCTTTTGGCTTCTCCCTCTCAACATTTGAATGATGAGAACTAGAAATTGGATCCTCCATCATCGAAGTCTCATGCTTCTCCATATCTAAATCACATTGAAGTTCTTTAGAGTGCTTGAAGGCTACCTCTTCATGAAATGTTACATATCTATTGAATTCAATGTGCCTTTGTTAAAGAAGATAGATTCTATAAGCTTTGGAGGGTTCTCTATATCCAATAAATGTGACTTTATTTCCGCATGGCTCCATCTTTGTCCTCTTCTCTTTTGGCACATGAATGTAGACATGAAAACAAAAAATATTCACGTGTCCGACATTTGGTTTCTCACCAGTGAAAACTTAGTCAAGAGTATTTTCTCCCAGGATAGCATGAGGACTCCTGGTCTAAATATAAACATTAGTGTTGGAGACTTTTACCCATAAGGATTTGGTAAGATCATGATCACACATAATAGCTTTTGCAACTTCACATATTGTTCTATTATTTCTTTCAACAACCCCATTCTACTAGGGGCTGTAAGGTACATTCAACTATCATCTTATCCTTGCCTCTCGGTAGAAACCATTAAAGTCATGAGACTCAAACTCTCCTCCATTATCAGATCTCAAAGCATGAATGTGATTTCTAGTATGATTCTCACCAATGCTTTAAACTCTTAAAGCTTGTTGAAATTTTCATTCTTTGCCTTCAGAAAATAGATCCAAGACTTGCGAGAGAAAATTCATCTATGAAAAGCACATAGTAGAGATAACCACTCAAGGATGATGCTGACATAGGACCACATAGATCTGAATGGATTAAGTATAGGATCCCTTTGGATATTTTGATACTGTTTGAAAATCACTTCTTGGTGTTCTTACCAAGAGAAAAACTTCTACAAATACCATTATGCTCAAATTGAAACACATGCATTCCTTTTACCATCTTCTTTAAGCCAGGTAGTGCTTTGAAATTGGAAGATGACCAAACCTCCTATGCCACATTTCACAAGGTTTGACTAGGTCATGGATTGTGGCTTTAATGAAATTTCCAGGAACTTTGTAGAGACATCCCTCTCTAACTCCAATTTTAGTTGAACAATTCAAGTATGTATTCTTAGGCCACAAGACCGCTTTATTGTCCATAAAGATTACTTTGAAACCTTTATCTTCTAGGACTGAAACATACAAGATCTTTTTCTTCATACTAAGAATATACATAATTTCATCAAAAATGGAGTACATCTCCTGAATTCAACTGAAAAGTAGTGAATCCAACTCCTTGCATTGAATAGGTTCTATTATCTCCAAGATCCACCAGACAAGAGAACTTCGTTTCCATCAAATCTATGATAGTGCTCCTATATCCAATCATGTGTTTGGATGCACCACTATCCACAAGCCATGTCTTAACATCAGTGGTAATGGATCCAGTTAGAGTTGAGACAAGATAGTACTCCTCTTGTCTCCTGGTCATTAGAATAATCCTTTCTTATAGGTTAATATTTTGTAGCAGTAGAAGCATGAAACCCACCCTTGAACTTTCCTTTGTTTTTCCAAGGAAGTCTCTTGCAAAGTGACCCTTCGTATTGCAGTTGGAAGCATTTGAATTTAGACTTATAAAATTTCTTGTCGTATTCTTTTTCCTTCTGATGAGTAAACTTCTTTTGAGAAAAAGGATTTCTTTCCTCTTTTCATCTTTGCCATAAGAGAAAGGTTCTCTTATTTGGAGGAAACATTTTTTATTTGAAATCGCCCTTCTTCTTGTAGGAAATCATGCAACAATCCTTCAAAGTTTGGTTTCACTTCTCAGCCATTTACAACGGTCAATAATGTCTCCCGTGAAGATGGAAGACCATCAACAACAACCTGTATGATATTATCATCAACAATTACTCCAATACTCAAGAGTTGATCTTGTACTTCAGAGATCTGTGTGAAGAAGGAAGCAATCGTTTCATCCTTCTCCATCTTCAGATTATGAAGATTTCTCTTCAAGGCTCTCTTTTGACTGGGAGCCTTTTTCTCATAGAGATTGGTCAAAGTATCGAAGCACTCCTTTGCAGTATTCAATGGAGTAATAACTGACATCAAATTGTCTTTCACATAATCATAAATGATTCTCTTTACTATGTCTTGATTCTTCTTAAATTGTTTTCACCCATTTAATCATAAGGCATTATTCCTCATCTCAACACCCACTTCCTCATTTTCTTAACGATATGTATACACTTTTCCACTTCCTCCTTCCCTACTACTCCGTTTGTTGATCATTTTGTTCAATCTGATGCCTGCCTTCCATTTCTCTGCAATGTATGCAGAATTAGTTGTTTGATCGCTCCACTAAGGAACAACCAACAAATGAACCCCGAGGCTGAGGCATTCCAGTGTCGAATTCCATCCACAGTGAATCATTGAGCCAACCGACGGATGGGAAAGCACTTGCAGCTGATGACATCATGGAACAACAAGCCTTTAGCCTTGGATTACACCTCATCCTTTTATCTCTCCTTCCTTGCAACAATTCTTACAATCATCTTTATTTTTAAGGATTTAATTAGGTCTCATATATTCTAACCCACCTATTATAGATATCATACATATATATTCATGGGCAAATAGCATTAGGAATTGCAACTTACTATTTCCTTTATGAGTGAAGTTTCATAGTTCAAAAGTTTATTTATAAGACAAATTCTAAATTTTCAAATGCATGCAATATTTACTCATAAAATATGCACATCTTATACAAGTTATAATCAAAACCTAAAATAATAAAGTACCAAATCCTTATTCATCACACCATTTCATCACATCCTCTTGGATGATGGTTTAATTTCATAGTAAAACCTTATGATATTTTTAATTGGATTATTTTATTTCAACACTTTCACTTAATCTATTTAACATAAACAAACATGTCTCATTCATAATTCTAATAACAAATACAATGTTATTAACCGAATAAACATATTTTTCAAAGCCAAACACTTACTTGGTGTATGATTGTTTTTCTCCTCAAGCTATCGTAGCTTTTGTCAGTGTTTGAGCAATAAAGAAAGATTCTTGAACTTTAAAACTTTTTGTTAGTGTTTGAGCAATAAAGAAATATTCTTGAACTTTAAAACTTTAATCCACATTTGCAGTGCAGATAGATCTCATCAATAATCCAAAGACACAAATAAATCCAACCATAGAACACATGATGTACCCTAGGAAAACCCTCTATTGATTCGAAGGATAAAAAACCCAACAAACAATGTTAGAGTATGATTGATAATCAGCAGAGAATGATTACAACACAATAGCATATTGTTTGATTAGAGATCACAAGAGAGTAGAGATCATATAGAACATTGTACTGGTCTTCCCAAGTGCATACCACTTTAATAACAAGCCAAATTCAGTTATACAAAGAAGGTAGCAAATATTTGTATGCTTCAATAACTTGTTAACATTGTGAACACTATTACATCTTCAACCATGCACCCTTATATACTTGGTCCCAAGTTGGAACTTCATAATTATCTCCCACACTGAAGATACACAACCTCCATTAGTTCACTGATTTTAACTGCCTCTAACTGAGTTGTTAATTGATTGAACTGAATTGAACTAAATGAAATTGCATGTAACTAAATGTAATTGAACATAACTGAATGCAACTAAACAGAACTAGATGTAACTAAACATAATTGAATGTAACTAAACATAGCTAGTGCTTCTCCATCAGTGTCATATTCATCAACTACTTTGCATAAATTAAGGAATTGATTCCTTGATTAAATGAAACTTGTTTTATCACAATTAAGAATCAACTGATGTCTTATTAATTCGAGTTCACTTGGAAGCATACATGGGAAATTTGAATTCTCTATCTATCTTTGTGCTCATATTAATTATCTTTGCATGGTCCATATGTGTTTCATTAATCAATCATCTATCTCATATCATACTCATAAGAAATTTTCCTAAACATATGATCATATGTATTACCCTAGGTCATATAGTCATATGCCAAAGTAAATCTGTCTAGGGTTAGCTAATCCCTAGAGGAGACTTGTAGTACCTAGTGACCATGACTAGCCATACTTCAGATAGTATATCCTCGAGACCTAATACAACATACAAAAAAACAACATCTCTAGTTAAGGAGAACCATCTCATAGGGTACCGTCTATGAGAATCATTTGAATTGATACAACACAAGTATTCAACCTTAATACAACATAAGGTCATGATATTAGTATGGCATAAGATCCCAGTACAAGCGTCTCTCCTGAATAGGATAAGGTCCTAGCTTAATACAACATAATATGTTTAACTTAAAACAACATAAGTTAGTGAACTTAATACGACATAAGTTCTATGGAGAAGATCTGAACCTAATATGACATAGATTCTGGAATTGATACAACACAAGTCTCATGGAATGACTCTTGAAGTTGTACTTTCAACACTCCCTCTCAGAGATGGAGACATTCTTTTCCATACTAGGAATTTCTTGCCACACCAAACTTATCTCGGAAGTGTCAGAACTTCATCACAGATACAGGCTTGTCACAAATTTGCACTATGCTCATCAATAGCTATGTACTGAAATTCATTTTACATGACCATGACTTCAATGAAGTAAAACTTCATCTCAATGTGTTTTATCTTAACAGACGCATATAGGGTTTTCCAGAAAGATTGACTATTAACACCTAATGACTGTAGGCTCAAGTCTTTCACCATAGTAGGTAGCTTCCCAAGCTACACTACACCTCAGTATGTAGTACTACATTTTGCTTCTATAGTATTCTCTAACATACATCTTGCTTATGTAGTACTAGCCAAAATAATCTTAGATTTTGTAGTACTAGCCACACATTACATTGCTTATCTCAGGATAAAACAATAGATGGATAACACAATCATATAATGAGATTCCATGTAATAAAGAGCCTATTCTAATATACCTCAAAGGTACTCAAACATATGCTTAGTAGTGAGCATAAAATACAACATGTCTGCACAAAGACCAACCATCTATTTACACATAGTAGCATCATCTGGATCCAATCCATAATAAAGTTTCTCCAAACTAGAAACCACGTATTTTAAATCCATCACATACAACATTATACAACAAATGTGCAATAACATGCAGGAAGAAAGTCTTATCTTTTCTTTCACTCTTCAACATTTGTTGATTTGTTGAATCTTCTATCTATAGAAGCTCTCTATGAGCTTACCATACCATGATCACTTTCTTAGTGATCTTTCTCTTTATATTGCAACACTCCAACTACCTCTCCAAGAGATTTAATTGATCTCTGACAATCTAGAATATAACTCTTCTTGAGTATCAATAGTCTCTGAGACTTTGACCATGTCTATGCTCATGTGGATTCTCTCCACAAGGTATCATAGCCCTTGGATTCCCGAGTCATGTACCATGACTAACTGGTGGTGACTTTATCTACTGCCTCCTATGAAGACACATCAATACTCCCTCTTCACTTGGAGGAGTATTCATGTACCATACCAAGCTTATCCCAGACATAGGCTTAGTAAGAATGATGGAAATGTTGCTTATATGTGGATATGTATCATTTCTCAGATATAGCTGACTAGAAACCTCATAAAGCTTTATTACTTTTTCAATTAGGCTCTATCTAGAGAAACACATGTGATATTTCCTCTATCATTATACTAGTCATATTTCCTATATCTTTGAAACTCTATTTCACTTACCAAGACATATATGAGTCCACATACACTTGTACCAAGTAGGTACTACAACACATGCTATGTGCATGTATATGTACAAACTGTAAAGCACATGACTAATCCTAGGAACAATGTTTAACCAGGTTCATCTCAACTAAATTTTGAGATCTTCCAAATCTTATCTAAACATCATATTTCTATATATATGGCCATGGATTTTTAATCCATCATCCTGAAACTCTTCAGGATCTGTGCTGCACATTTTCCTTAACTAAAGAAAATCATATCTAGTGACTGCCACACCTCTAACATAAGAATCATAACAAGATTCTTGAATAACATTCTATTATTCCTTCTGAATTATGAACATCATGCATGTCTCTCTTTTACAATAGGTACATCAACCAGTTACACTGATTCTTCAGAAGCTAGCGAGTCTAGCTAGTCCCTCTCACCATGTGAATGTGAGAAACATAACTGGGTCCTCCATCACGAAGACTTATACTCATCTATATTTGAATCTCTTCTTTGACACATAAATAAGATAGAATATCTTCAGGAGTCTTCACGTCTATCAGAATATAATTAATCCATTTATTTTGTCTGCTTCTCAAGAGGCATATGAACCTCCCAAATTGTTCTCTTTCAAGCTTATCCATCTGAATGAACCCACATTCATATACTTCTTTACTTGTTGGTAAGGGAATATTATTTTCCCCTACAATACAAATTATTCTAATGGTTAGAACCATTTCATACTCATGAATTTTATTCACATGAAAATACTCTCAATACACTGATAAAGATTTACATAATTATGTACATATATTGACCAACTGGTTTATCAGAACCCATTCTAATCTTATGTACTAATATGCAACCCTATATTAGTTTTTAAAAAAAATATGAAATAAATATACAACCCCATGGTCATATCTCCTGAGGAAAACATGTAGCCCCCTATCTGGCCAATCATGTAGTCCTATGTTCACAACTTATGAAGCAATCATGCAACCCTAAATCTCATGTCTTATGAAGGATGTTTTCAGCCTTATATCAGTCCTATATGAGTATTATATCAGTCCTATATCATCTTGCAAAATATGGACTCATGAGATTGATAACATGCCAATAAAGACAGAAAAAAACAATGTATATGCTAAACACAATTCCAAGTCTAGGAATACAGATTGTAATAAAACAAAATCTGATTTTATAACAACATATGATAATCAAATAATCATGCAACCCAACAGAATAATCATGATACTCTATATTCATATCTTTATGAACAATCATAACATTCATATTTCATGAATCAATCATGCAACTATATATCCATATCTCTATGAACAATCGTAACATTCATATCTCATGAATCAATCATATAGCTCTATATTCACATCTTTATGAACAATCATGCAACCCAACATTCATATCTCATGAATCAATCATGTAGCTCTATATTCACATCTTTATGAACAATCATGCAACCCAACATTCATATCTTATGAATTTTGTTTATTCACAAATAAATGAAAGAAAATCAACATATATGCTCACAATTCATAATCTCGGGAATATGAATCTCTATATGTCTGTAATGAAAATATTCAAAAACATATAGATCTAAATAACATATAATAAAAATGCAAGCACTTATATTTTATTGTTTTGCATGCTCCCTCTTGATCTCTGCTTCCTTGCGAAGATTAGTGGAGTCCCTCAATCTTGATCTCTTTGCAAATTTGAGTGCATGCATGAGATAGTGAATCTTTGCATGGAGAAACTGGATCCCATGAAACCTGTAGTGAATGCTCTTGTTCAGGAAAAATTATTCCAATGATCACCATCCTCTTCTTTGAATGAGTTAGGATCTTATTACACACAATATCTATTGTAGAAGGATAATATTCAATCCATAAATCCCTCGGTCGTTTAACCAATTCAAGTAGTTTTGGAAAAGGACATTAACAAAAATTATGAAACTTTCATCTTAAAATACCTGATCATATCTCTCAAACAGTTGCAAAAATTAAATCCACTTGAGATTAAGCTAAATCATCCCATTTGGGAAGTGGGTTTTCAACCATTTTATTTGATTCTTCACGGATTGATCAAAACATCTCCACAAAACTTGTCTCCTAAAAAGTGACGAAAATAGTGCATATTGATGTTCTTTTTTATTGAGCATTTCATATGTTGAAGTTGGATGTTCCTTCGAGTTGATCTTCCAATCGGTCGGGCATTGATTCCATTTCTTCAAGCTCTTTGCTCAATACTTCAAGATCACATAGGCTTTAGTTTGTGTGGGAAAAACTAATCTCCTTCACACCCTTGCTATGATACCATGTAGTGTGATTCATCCTGTTTGAAGTGTCATGTGGTTGGTGGAAATTGTCGTTTGGAGCTCACGTGGCGCGTCTTTACCAAGCGTCTTCGATTGCATGTCTAACCTCCCTCCTGCCAGGTAGGTCTCAGTTGTTTTCTTTGATTGGTTGATTTATTTTGAATTGCAAGTTGTCGATGGTTGGTACGCCATGCGAGGGGGAGTAGGTTTTTTGTTTTCTATTAGTTTTAAAAAGGGTATTTCCCCTTACATTTTTAGGTATCGCTTTTTCATTCTAATTTTCAAGCTTTCCCTCACCGCCCTACCTACGCTGATTTTTTCACCAGTTCGTCCGAAGAATTTTTTGCCCGTAGTTTGTTAGGTCATGATGATTACCTAGGTGCCTGAGATTTTTTCCGGCATGGAACATACTGGTTGCTCGCTTTTGGGCGTTATTAGGGGTTATAGTCTTGTTGTCTCAGGAAGACCCCATAGGTTTTGGATTTATACCTTTCGACTGTGGGATGTTGAGCTCGGAGATTCGAACCTAGGGCATCGCCACCCCAAGCTTTGGAGCATGGCCTTGGGCCGTGAATCCTTTGGAGTTTTGTTTCTAAGAGAGAAAAAAGCTTCGCGGTCGGTTAGGGTATTTATTTTTCTTCTAGAGTGCAGAGACTGAGTCCCTGCTGCTCCTAAGTTTTTTGCTACCTAAGTTTGACCTGTTAAACTGTGGAGTGTGCTTCCTGTCCCAATGGCCGAGGATGGCATGGTAATGTAGAATGTTGATGTTGTTTTGAACGGTTTTGCCTAGCACACTATATAAATTCACTTTCTTTTCTGTTTCAAATGCACAGGTTAGTTAAATGATGTAAATACTGAAATGCTTTCATGTCATTGCAGCCACAGATCATACCAGACAACATGACAAAAAAAGGAAAGAAGAAGGCTAGGATTGTTGAATATGATTCGGATGAAGAAGTTGCAGAAGTTGCACCGGTAGCAAGGGTTGAAATAGTATACGAGGACACTAGGGAAGTCACTAGAGAAGATCCTGAATTCCGATCGGGCCATATTTACCACATGCTGGTAGAAAGGAAATTTCCAGAAGCAAGGTTGGAAGACCTGGCCCTGTACGATAAAATACTGAGATCCAGGATTACCAAAGTGGCCACCAAACCAGAAATTTTTCCCTGCGCAGAAGTCATCGAATGGATGCTCCTAGGATAGACATAATAGGGATGATGATGAATGATGTGGAGAACAAAGGTTTTTCCTCTTTCACACTTGCATTTTTATTAGAAGCATACATCTTGCTAGAGAAAGAGGTTAGTATGAAAACTCAGTGGGTGAAGAGCTTACAACTTGACTATGTAGCCACAACAAAAATGATGGTGGTGGAGGGAAAGACCTTTAGATACAAACAATCTGGGGAGTACGAGACAGTTCATCTATGCACCCCATACAGGGTGATAGTGTTGATGTTGAACAGGATTTATGGTAGAGTGGATGGGAAACTTTACAAGTTTGGGTTGATCCGAATGATCTACCATATAGCTATCGAAGGGACAGTCTTCAACTGGGCTGACATAATAGCCAAAAATATATCCACCTCTATCAAAGCAGCCCAAAAGGTCTTGCGCCTCGGCAAGTATGAATTCTATATGTCTTCCTTCTTAGTATATTGTATACTTTATCACCACTGGTTTGAAAAACTCAATTGTACATGGAAGGGAGGGAAATCTCCTATATACACAGCTTACCAGATATTGGGGTCACACAAATATCATAATCACTATAAGATGATCCGTGAAGAATTTATGATGCCCTTATACCATCTAATTTTTCTAGAAGAATGTACATGCCTATCTACAGAAGCCTTGGAGTCCATCAAGGAGTATGGATATTACTTCTTCTCTGAGGAAGGTACATATCTGAGGATGTATGGGGGAACAAAGGCACCCTCATTGCTACCAAAGTTCGCCGCAGATTACATAGTTCTCAAGGAAGTTGTTAGGCATCTTTTTCTGGATGGTTTCGGAAGTCACTTGTTTGATCTAAAGAAGGTTGTTTTCCCACCATTACCTTTTTATGTGGGGAGTTAAATTTTTTCCAAAGTTAAGAGTGCTCCGGATTTTGTCAAGGAGATGGAAATATTCCATTTTGGAGAAAATAGATTTCACCTAAATGATTCCCAGGGGAAGGTAGCAGCATATAAGGCATCGCTAAAGGTAAATTTTGGAATATACTAACTATGTAGATAAAGACGAAGAAATATACAAGAATGTTTCAAGCATGACCGCTTTGAATAAGCGGTTGAAAATGAAGACCAAAGTAACTGGGGCTAAAGGCAGCAGCAGTAGCAACCCAGAACCAAGAGAATAGGAGGACAAGGCTGCAAGAAAAGAAAAAGAAGAAGATGCAAGGAGGTCGGTAGTAGGTGAAAAGAAACTTTTAGCTGAGGAAAGGCAACGAGAAAAGGAAGAAGAAGTAGCTAGGAAAAAGAGTGAGGAAGATAATAGAAATGAGGAGGTTATCAAAGAAAAAATTGTTGAGATAGAGAGGGCCATAACTCAAGAAGTACAAGACCAAGAAGGGTTCGTGGAAGAACAAAGAAAGAAAGATGAAGAAGATATAGGTGGTGAGGATCAAGGACAGAGCCTTGTTCGGAATGACCCTGAAGACCTTTCATCCACTTCAGAAAATATACTTACAGGAGGGATATCCCTTTAGTTGAGTTAGAGTTGGTTCCATTTACCCTATCGAAGCAATATGATGTTGCATGCCTAGAAGATGTATAGTTTGATCCCAAAAAGAATTCCATCGTGTGGAAAACGGAGAAGACTCTGAGGATGGGAAACCAACCCCCAGTCACCACCGTGACAGAAAGAACAGTAGTGATAAATGTAGAAGATAATCTGAAGCAATTGGCCTCCATGGGAATTGCAACTGCATATGCGAATGCTCATAATGTTGATAAGCTCACATAGACCCTTGAGCAATATCAGGATAAAATGGTCGAGATGAAAGAGGTCTTGAGGAAGGAAGAAAGAGTATGCAGAGAATCAAAGAGAAAGTATGAAGCTACTCTTTTGGACTATGAAAAGCTTCAACAAGAGTATCAAATTCTAGAAGAAGAGAGGGATACTTTGAAGTTGTCAAACATGAACCTTAGCAGGGAGAAAAGGGAGTTGGAGAAAAAAATTGCAGAGATGGAAGCACATAGGTCTACAGCTAATCAACGAGCAGAACAATATGAAGCCCAGGTGGCGGGATTAGAAGCTCAGAATAGTTCTTTGGAAATGTTATTGAAGGTAGCAAATGAACAAAAGACAGATATAACACCTTTGACAAAGCATGCTCTTTTTCTCAGGAGTAAGATCTATCAGATGCAGGTTGAGATCACGGGAGAAGTTTTCAAAGTCAAACAAGTAGAAGATCGATTGCAAGAAATTTCAGCCACAGCTACAAATTTCAAGGACAAAACTCAAGACATTGTAGAATTCATTCAAGGATGATTGACATGGTTATAAACAACCAAGGAGCCTCCGAAAAACACACCAGTCAAAGCTACAGAAAGATTGCAGCTCGAGTATGAATTGATAGGTTTCAGCAATAGAGTTGCTGAGAAATTAATAGAGGCAGTCCAGAAGACAATTGACAAATGCAGGGAGTTTTCTAAGAAAGTGCTCACAACCCATAACAGATGTCAAACATCATCCAAGAGGAGGCTGGACGAGCTTCCGCCTCATGAGGAACACTTGAAACAATTACATGCTATATTTGAGGAGGTTGAGCTTGGCATACAATTGATAAAAGACTTAGATGAAAGGGTGATTAAAAATGTGATAGATCAAGTTGTAGTGAGTAACTTCCTTTTAGAAGATCAACTTTGACTACTCCCAACAAGGATGGTTGACATAAGGGCTCAGGATTCCGAACATGAATTCACGGTCAGATTCTTGGAGCCACCCGTGTTTGAGATAATTGCTTCAGATGCTAATGCATGGAAGCAATTCATTGTTGAGTTGAATGGGCCCACTTAAGTGTTTTGTTTTTTTGTACACATGGAAATATAATTGTAATATTTTTTGTATTTGGTTTTTTATAAGTATACACACTAGGAGACAAATATTTTTGTAACCGAATGTAAAGGAAACCCAAAGGGTACGATAACCAAGAGTCATTGTGTAAATGTATAAATATATCTGAAATCGAATGGAGAAGGGAACTTTCTAGCTTTCTCATGTGAAATACTTATTGTAAGAGGAACTATTTCTGATTATAATAAAGAGAATCAAATTTTCTGTTGGAGAAGGAGTTGTTGAGTTTCAAATGCATGTTGTGTGGATGGCTAGATAGAACTATTTGTGTGTTGGCTGACTATGCAAATTTGTGATATTTTTCTAACTCTGAATTATTTCTTAGTTGTGAATGATTTAATTTCCTTGTTTTTTTAATCTTGTGCAGCAAATGAGTAATGAATGCTTTAATAAACGGTGAGCTATCTCTATGTTAATATTTCTATTGTGTTCCATGTATTCTAAATTATATCAGCTATCTGTAAAATTCTGTGTGCATAAAATATAGTACATTACTCATATAAATAGTCATCTTGCTCCCAAGGGATAGGCTAGTTAGAATTAGCTTAGTTTAGCATAGTTGTTATTTGCTTCCAGTGATTTAGGAGCGAATGGGGATACAACAGGAGGTAAGAACCTATGCATCACATTGTGAAACCTTTGCTTCCTAATCATCTACATTTAATCTAGGCACTTGCATATCATTTATAAAAAACAATAAAAATACACATAAACGATGGACCGGGCCACAACCGGTAAAATAGAATTAAACCATTACTTAACTCTATGGTAGTCGGACCGTTAACTGGACGGATTCCCCATACCAAACAATAAACGAGCTAATTGGGACCGTTTATTGGGGAGAATCACTACTGTCGGTACCTTGGATTTTCCAAGCATCAACAAGACTTAATACAACATAAGTCATGTGGTCTTGATACAACACAAGACCATCTCTAGTTAAGGAGAACCATCTCATAGGGTAACATCTATGAGAATAATTTGACTTGATTTGACACAAGTCTAGACTTGATACAACACAAGTCTTCGGCCTTAATACAACCTAAGGTCATGATCTTAATACGACATAAGATCCTAGTACAAGCATCTCTCCCGAATAGGACAAGGTCCTAGCTTAATACAACATAAGCTATTTAACTAAATAAAACATAAGTTAGTGAACTTAATACGACACAAGTTCCATGGAGAATATCTGAACCTAATACGACATAGATTCCAAACTTGATACAACACAAGTCCCATGGGAATTACTCCTGAAGCTGTACTCTCAACAACTTTACTTTACAAACAACCCAGGGTTATTTTGTTACATATTTTTACTCTCAAAAGTACTTCTTGATTGTATGTGTAGAAAGACTTCAAATTCCCTTGGAAGTTCTGCCACACCTAGCACATATAGTGTTCATAATGGTCTGCAGGCATCACCCAAGATGAGGATGGTACCCCTTATCTACTACACATTCCCTCAGACATACCTCCTTTCAGCGCTATTTAGGTTGTGTATAAAAAATAATCCTTAGATCTTACAACCAGGGCATCCCCAAAGATTGTCCGGTGGAACAAATGCCAAGCCAATACATCGATTGGGTTTGCCAAGCATTCATATAGTCAATGCCAAGCCAATATTCCTACTAGGTTTATCAGACTCTTTTTGGATTACCGGGACAATATGCAAGCAAGGTTTATCAAGTATCCATTGCCAAGCCAACAATTGGGTTCATATGCATTCAAATAATCATTCACACATCTATTGCTCATTTATTATTATTATTATTATTATTATTATTTGATTAACAATACTAATTCAGTTTCGTTTGTTAGGTAGGGCGCCTCCCTCCCCTTTTTGCTTGTGTTAGTAAGGTGAGAGCATTATTAAATTATTATTCTAAACCTTTACCTTTTTGTTTCTTCATTTTCATATATTTACGACTCTATTTCTTATAGAAACCAAAATATGAGTTTTTCCCTCATTCATTTGACATTTTGCAGGCATAGGACCCTGGCCTTCACTGTGGTTTTACTTTCACTACCATCACCATGTCTTGTTAATTTGTCATCTTAATAGCGTAATTACAGTAGTACTTGAAAATAATGAATAATCAGAAGCATAAACATTCATAGATGACACATAATTTACCTTGGGGAAACCCTCTATAACTTGAGGGATAAAACCCTAGTAAAATATTCCTTATTATATCAATAGATAGTGAAGAATGTCTTTAGAATGAGCAGATTACATGAAGCACCCCTGGTGCAATATCATATAAAAATACCAAGCATCCATGGTGCAATATCAGAGCAAGAGAGAAGATGGATTAAGAGAAGAACCTAACAGTATATCCAACACAAAACCAATGGGCTTTTTTTGTCAGATGCACAAAATAGTGAATGCTTTCAAGAGAGAATCCTCTCTTCACATTGATCTCATCAAATCCTGCATGACAAATGTGCAATCCTACTCATTCTTGGCTTATATTTTTTTCTTCTGACTTTAAGATGAACTCGCCCTTCAACTAGATTCTAGACCAATTAGGTTGCTAACTCAAGTGTCATAACTTAAGCATCATCTTTTAGTTTAACTCAAGTGTCATAATGAAAACACTTAGTTAATTAGATCTTCTTTGTTAACACTCAATTAACTCTTTTAACTAAAGTATTTCTTGTTAACATCACCGAAGTGAACAATTCAAGTTCTCTCTTATTTAACTGAATTCTTTCTTGTTAACGTCACTGAAGTAAACAATTCAAGTTCTCTCTTATTTTATCACATCTTATCTTTATCTCTTGTCTTATCTACATGGTCCACTTGTGCCAACTTTAATTTATTTATTATATCAAATGTACTAAAAATATGTTTCCAATAATGTGATCATCTTGTTTCTAGTATCATTCCAAGTGGTCATGTGCTAAAGTAATTCACTCTAAAGGTGGCAAGTCTCTAGAGGAGACTTAATAGATTATCCATCTCCAATACCATGGTTAGTAGTATGTCACAGAGCATTCATGCTTCAACTTGCAAATAATTACCTCAATACATGAGGCACCACCTCAACACATGAGGCTCTGTATTGACACACAAGACCTTTGTCTTAACAAACAAGATTGCACAACACTATCACTTTGACATACAAAGCATTACCTAAACATGTGAGGCTTAACCTTTACACATAATACTTAGTCATTCTTGACTCCAACTCAAGATTCTTCCCCAAGTTTCTTGAGTCCAACTCAAGATCCCTAAGGAACTACCTCGACACATGAGGCTCAATCCTGACGCACAAGATTGACTTGGAGAATGAATCATGATGTTGTAACTTTAACACTCCCTCTTAGCGAGGGAGCATTATCTTCCATTCCAATCTTGTATCGGAAGTACATATACTTCATCAAGGACAACAACTTAGTTAATGTATCTACTATCTGCTCATTAGTAGCAATGTATTGAAGTATTACAACGCCTCTCTAGACCATGTCTCTGATGTACTGGTATTTCATCTCAATGTGTTTCGATTTGTCATGAAACATAGGGTTTTCTGAGAACTTAATGCAACTTTGATTGTTAGAGAGAATGACAATAGTCTCAAGCTTCTCGTCGAACAACCCAACAAGTAGCTTCCTAAGCCACACAAATTCTTGGCAAGCATTATTGGATGCAACATACTCTGCTTCTATAGTACTTTGGCCTATGGAACCCTGATTCTTGATGGACCAAGAGATCATAGTTGATCCTAGGCTAAAACAATATATGGATGTACTCTTTCGACCCACAATACTACCACCCCAATCAGAGTTGGCATAACCAAGAAGCATCACTCCACCACTGGAAATCATATCTGAGTCCATAAGAAATAGTACCTCGAAGGTATCTAAGCACATGCTTGGCATCGACCCAATGTCTATGTCTTCGGTCAGACATAAATTGACTCAAGTTACTCACATCATAACATATGTCTGGTATAGTATGTATCAAGTACATCAAGCAAACAATGAGTTGTTTATACACATTACGAAAGACTAGATCTGATCCAAAATCTGACTCACGTAGTTTCTTTAGATTATAAACCATTGGTGTATACATGAACTTATAGTCTATCATACCTAATCTACGCAACACATCAATTGTGTTCTTTCCTTGTGAAAGAAATATCTCACCTTTCCTTTTGCAAACTTCCAACCCAAGAAAATAGTGCATAAGACCCTAAGTCTTTCATTTCGAACTCAGAAGTAAGCTCCCTCTTGCACTGAGCTATCTGATGTTCCTCTCAAGTAAGGAACATGTCATCAACATAGAGAACCAAGATAAGTGGTTGGTTCTTGGAGAATCCCTGCAAGCTCTGAAGATAGATGTCAATCCTCGAATACTAATCCCTTGAGGCTTGCTTAATCCCATACAAATATTTCTTAAGTTTGCATACATGGGACTCCTTCCCATGAACTACAAACCCTTCATGTTGTTGTATGTATACCTCTTCATCAACTTCACCATTGAGAAATGTAATCTTCAAATCCATCTGGTGAAGCTTTCACCCCATAACCGAGGCAAGAGAAACCATTGCTCAAATAGTGGTGTATCTCGCCACTGGAGCGAATGTATCATCATAGTCTATTCCTTATTTATGTGAGAAACCACAAGCCACAAATATTTCTTTATATTTTTCAATAGTGCCATCAGTTGCATGTTTTTTTCTATAAAGCCACTTGGAAATTACTACATACTTCCCTTCTGGTTTAGGAACCACTTCCCACAGATCATTTTTCATGATGGATTTTTATTATTCCACCATGGAATATTTCCATACATTTTGCTTAGCAACTTCATCATAGGTGGTGGGTTTTGAATCACTAATGTGACTCATTTTTATACATATCCTGAATATATTTTAGGTCTCCTTCGCTCTCTGGATGTCCTTGAAGGTGCTCCATGTTTTTTTTACTCTTGCAGAATGTATCAACACCAGCAAGATATCCTCTTAGTAGGAGGTTCATCAAGATATATTTCTACCAGTTCTATTGGATCTTCAGGATCAAGCATATCTAAGGCCTATTTTGGATTCTCCCTCTCAACATCTTAATGGTGAGAACTAGAAATTGGATCCTCCATCATCGAAGTCTCATGCTCCTCCATATCTGAATCACACTGAATTTCCTTAGAGCACTTGAAGGATACCTCTTCATGAAATGTTATATATCTACTGAATTCAATGTGGATTTTTCCTAGAACATAGATTCTATAGGCTTTGGAGGGTTATCTATATCCAATAAATGTGACTTTCTTTCCACATGGCTCCATTTTTGTCTTCTTCTCTTTTGGCACATGAATGTAGACATGAAAACAAAAAATATTCAAGTGTCCAACATTTGGTTTTTCACCAGTGAAAGCTTATTCAAGAGTATTTTCTCCCAGGATAGCATGAGGGCTTCTGTTCTGAATTTAAACAGTAGTGTTGGAGGCTTTTACCCATAAGGATGTGTGAAGGTCATGATCACACATAAAGCTTCACATATTGTTATGTTCTTTATTTCAACAACCCCATTATACTAGGGGTTGTAAGGTACATTCAACTATCTTCTTATCCTTGCCTCTCGGTAAAAACCATTAAAGTCATGAGACTCAAACTCTCCTCCATTATCAGATCTCAAAGCATGAATGTGATTTCTAGTCTGATTCTCACTAGTGCTTTAAAGTCTTGAAACTTGTTGAAATTTTCACTCTTTGCCTTCAGAAAATAGATCCAAGACTTGCGAGAGAAGTCATCTATGAAAAGCACATATTAGAGATAACCACTCAAGGATGATGCTGACATAGGACCAAATAGATCTGAATGGATTAAGTCTAGGATCCCTTTGGATATTTTGATACTGGTTGGAAATCTCTTCTTGGTGTTCTTACCAAGAGAAAAACTTCTACACATACCATTATGCTCAGATTGAAACACATGCATTCCTTTTACCATCTTCTTCAATCCAGGTAGTGCTTTGAAATCTGAAGATGACCAAACCTCCTATGCCACATTTCACAAGGTCTAACTGTGTCATGGATTGTGGCTTTAATGAACTTTCCATGAACTTTGTAGAGACATCCCTCTCTAACTCCAATTATAGTTGCATAATTCAAGTATGTATTCTTAGGCCACAAGACCGCTTTATTTTCCATAAAGATTACTTTGAAACTTTTATCTTCTAGGACTGAAATATACACGAGCTTTTTCTTCAGAACAAGAACATACATAATTTCATAAAAATGGAGTACATCTCCTGAATTCAACTAAAAATAAGTGGATCCAACTCCTTGGATTGAATAGGTTGTATTATCTCCAAGCTCCACCAGACAGGAGAACTTTGTTTCCATCAGATCTATGATAGTGCTCCTATATCCAGTCATGTGTTTGGATGTGCCACTATCCACAATCCATGTCTTAACATTAGTGGTAATGGATCTAGTTAGATTTGAGACAAGATAGTACTCCTCTTGTCTCCCAATCACTAGAATAATCCTTTCTTGTAGGTTAATCTTTTGTAGCAGTAGAAGCATGAAACTCACCCTTGAACTTTCCTCTTTTTTTTCCAAGGAAGTCTCTTGCAAAGTGGCCCTTCTTATTACAGTTGAAGCATTTGAATTTAGACGTATAAAATTTCCTATCGTATTCTTTTTCATTTTGATGAGTAAACTTATTTTGAGAAAAAGGATTTCTTTCTTCTTTTCCTCCTTTCCATAAGAGAAAGGTTCTCTTCTTTGGAGGAAACATTTTTTATTTGAAATTGCCCTTCTTCTTGTAGGCAACCATGCAACAATCCTTCAAAGTTTGGTTGCACTTCTCAACCATTTACAACGGTCAATAATGTCTCCCATGAAGATGGAAGACCATCAACAACAACCTGTATGAGATTATCATCAACAATTACTCCAATACTCAAGAGTTGATCTCATACTTGAGATATCTTTGTGAAGAAGGAAGTAATTGTTTCATCCTTCTCCATCTTCAGATTACAAAGTTTTCTCTTCAAGGCTCTCTTTTGACTAGGATCCTTGTTCTCATAGAGATTGGTCAAAGTATTGAAGCACTCCTTTTCAGTATTCAATGGAGTAATAATCGACATCAAATTGTCTTTCACATAATCATAAATGATTCTATTTGCTTTGTCTTGATTCTTCTTAAAAATAGTGCGCCCAACATTTGTAGTAGGCTCTTCAACAACACTAGATAGTTATCCATCCATATTACACTCTTCCAAGATATTTAGATTCCTGGCCTTCCAAGTATTAAAGTTCAAAGTTCCTTCATGTTTGTATTCCAGTCTTACTGAGATTGAAGCCAATATTATTCAATTACTATGATCAACTTATACCACTCAGGATCAACACAGGCTCAAGATTGAATTCAAAACTTAGCTCTTCATGCCCTACGCTCTAATACCATGTTAATTTTTTTTTATGTTACTAGTGGAATTACAGTATTACTTGAAAACAATGAATAATCACAAGCATAAACATTCACAAATGACATAGAATTTACCCTGGGGAAACCCACTATAACTTGAGGGAGAAAATCCCAACAAAATCTTCCTTTGTATATCGATACATAACAAAGAACGCATTTACAATGAGAATATTACATCAAGCACCCATAGTGCAAAATTAGAGAGAAATACCAAGCATCTATGGTGCAATATCAGATCAAGAGAGAAGATAGATTAAGAGAAGAACCCATCAGTATATCCAGCACAAAACTAATTTGTTGTTTTTTTGTTACATGCACAAAATAGTGAATTCCTTCAAGAGAGAATTCACTCTTTACATTGATCTCATCAAATCCTACATGACAAGTGTGCAATACTTCTCATTCTTGGCTTATATTTTTGTCTTTTGACTTCAAGATGAACTCACCCTTCAACTAGATGCTAGAAACTTAGTTAAGTTGCTAACTCAAGTGTCGTAAATCAAGTGTCATAAGTTAAGTATCGTATTTTATTTTAACTCAAGTGTCATCATGAAAATACTTAGTTAATTATATATTCTTTGTTAACACTCAGTTAACTCTTTTAAATGAAGTTTTTCTTGTTAACATCACTAAAGTGAACAATTCGAGTTCTCTCTTATTTAACTGAAGTCTTTCTTGTTAACATCACTGAAGTTTCTTGAGTCCAACTCAGGCTCCCTAAGGCACTACCTTAACACAGGAGGCTCAATCCTGACACACAAGATTGACTTAGAAAATGACTCATGATGTTGTAACGTTAACAAGTCCTTCTACATGCATCTCTTTCAAGGTATTCAAAACATATTATCAGTACATATAATCAATCAATTGCAAAAATAAATAGAATCAACATTATTTCTAACTATGAGTCCTTCTGATTGCAAGTTTTTTTTACTATTGGCAAATATATGTACATTCTACATAAGTATTTACCATTTAACGTACCAGCCTACAATTTATCATCTTCATAGTTTGATCTTAATTCATGTTTAAATAATCAATGCTTTTAGCCATTGAAACATTTCTAGTGTTATTCATTCATGATTTTGAGTTACTATGTAGAAAAATATTACTTTGCTATGTATTTTTCGCATAATAAATATTCTCAAAATGTAGTAACCATATATACTATTCAATTTATTAGAACTTCTCATGTTCAATTTCCATATCACTCCTTTCATTGTTCCACAGTTCCCTTACTAGTTCAAGAAATCATCTTACGATATTCTATTTTGTGAATACATTTCCAATATAAGCTTGTCTTCGTTTCAAGTTATCAATCATAATTGCCACTTTATATGATCAATTACTCAATATTTTCTCTTATTGAGTTCAAAATTCTATAATTTAAATTATGAAGATGATAAATTGTCGGCTAATAGTTTAAATGGTGAATAATTATTTAGAATGTACATATATTTGCTATAGTTTAAAAATTTATAGTCGGAAGGAATGACAACTAGAAATAGTTGTAAGTTTATCTCTTTTTGCAACTAATTGATTATAAGTACTAATAATATGTTTTGACTACCTTGAAATAGATGAAGGTAGAAGGACTTGGTGATGTCATTGAAAGTAAGACCACGATGAATACTAGGGTCCTATGATTGCAAAAATTCAAATGAATGAGAGAAAACCTCATATTTTGGTTTCTATAAAAAAAAATATAAAAAACATAGTTGAAAAGATATGACAAAAAAGAAACAAAGAAGTAAAGGTTAAGAATAATAATTTAATAGTATTTCCACCCTACTAACACAATCTAGAGGGGAAGGGAGAAAATTATTATGAAAGCACCATCCTATAGGTGGATGACTAATGCACATGAATATAGTCTCATATTGGGGAAAAAGTCTATGGTCAAAAATAAATCGGACTGCAAAAAAAACCACTCATCATGTTTTCACCTAAAATTGGCCTAAATGGCCTTAGGAAAATACCTTTCATTTCTCAAGTACAAGGGATAAAAAAATTTCAGGAGCATCAACTTTCAGGTGCAGGATTTACACACTTGACCATTGACTCATTTTTTATAAAAAGTCTATGTCCAAGAAGATAACGGCCTACCAAAACAACCAAACAATTTGTTGTGCTCCATGCTAGAATATGCTTGACATTGGAAAAATTGGTGAATAATTGAAAAACTGGCCTGAGTGGCCTTGGGAAAATGCCCACCATTTCCTCCTTGAGAGAGAGAAATTTATTATGAAGTCACCATCCTGTAGGTGTATGATTAATGTGCTTTATAATTAAATCAATTTTGATAAAAAAAAAGCCTTTGGTAAAGGATATATTGAGCTTCCCAATAAACCATTCATCAGATTTTGCCCCTAAATATGGCCTATATGGCCTTAGGAAAATTATCACCACTTTTCAACTATGAGGAATAAAGAATATTGAAAGCATCATCTTGCAGGTGAATGATTTACGAACTTGACCATTGACTCAATCTTGAAAAAACTTCTATCTTAAAGAAGATAATGGTCTTCCAAAACAGCCAATTAACCTGTTTTCCACCATGCCAGAAAATGCCCCATTGGAAAAATTTGTTGAAGTATTGAAAAACTAGACCAAGTTACCTTGGTAAAATGCCCGTCATTTCCTCCCTAATATATAAAAATTAATTATGAAGGCACCATCTAGTAGGTAAATGATTAATGTGCTTCACCATTGACTCAATTTTGATAAAAAACCTCTAGTAGAGAATATATTGGCCTGCCAAAACAACCATTCAGGTTTTTTTACACCTAAATATGTCCTAGATGGCCTTAGGAAAACACCCACCATTTCTCACCAGTGAAGGAATAAATTATTCTGAAAATGCAAGCTTGTAGGTGGATGATTTATGCACTTGACCATTGGATCATTTTTGAAAAAAAACCATGGTCAAGAAAATATTGGTCTGCCAAAACAACCACTTAGCTTGTTTTGTAGCATGCGAGAAAATGCCCTCGTTGGAAAATTTTGATTAAGTATTGAAAAATTGGCTCAAGTGTCCTTAAGAAAATGCCCGCCATTCCCTACGTGAGAGAGAGAAAATTTTATGAAGGCACCAACCAATAGGTGGATGATTAATGCACTTCATCATTGACTAAATTTTGATAAAAATTCTTTGGTAAAGAATACATTAGCCTTCCAAAACAACCATTCATCATGTTTTCCCACTAAATTTGGCTTAGATGGACTTAGGAAAATTCAAACCATTTCTCACTAGTGAGGGATAAAATTATTCGGAAACACAAGCTTGGAGGTGGGTTATTTATGCACTTGACGATGGCCTCAGTTTTGAAAAAATGTCTATGGTCAAGAAAATATTAGCCTTCCAAAAAAACCACTCAACTTGTTTTGCAGCATGCCAAAAAATGCCCTCATTGGAAAAATTTGATTATTGAAAAACTAGCTCAAGTGGCCTTGGGAAAATGGCCACCATTTCCTACCTGTGAGAGAGAAAATTGTAATTGAGGGCCCATCCTATAGGTAGATGAATAATGTGCTTCACCATTAACTCAATTTTGATAAAAATTATCTGGTAAAGAATATATTAGCTTGCCAAAGCAGTCATTTATCTTGTTTTGCACCTAAATTTGGCCAAGATGGCCTTAGGAAAATGCCCACCATTTCTTACCAGTGAGGGATAAAATTATTTTGAAAACATAAGCTTGCAGGTGGATCATTTACGCACTTGACCATTGGCTCATTTTGGTAAAAAAATTTGTGGTCAAGAAAATATTGGCCTACCAAAACAGACACAAGTCATGTTTTGCAGCATGCCAGAAAATGACCTCAATGGAAAATTTTGATTATGCCCTCATTGCCAAAATTTGATGAAGTATTGAAAAACTAGTGCATGTGGATTTGGGAAAATGCCCGCCATTTCCTACCTGAGAGAGAGACTTTTTTTATTAAGGTACTATCCTGTAGGTGGATGATTAATGCATTTCACCATTAACTCAATTTTGATAAAAAAAAAAAGTCTCCGGTAAATAATATATTGGCTTTCCAAAACAACCATTCAACTTGTTTTGCACCTAAATTTGGCCTAGATGGACTTAGGAAAATCCCCACCATTTCTCACCAATGAGGGCTAAAATTATTCTGAAAACACAAGCTTGCAAGCGGATGATTTACGCACTTGACCATTGGCTCAGTTTTGAAAAAACGTTTGTGGTTAAGAAAATATTGGCCTACCAAAAAAACCACTCATCCTATTTTACAGCATGCCAGAAAACATCCTCATTGGAAAAATTTGATTATTCAAAAACTGGCTAAAGTGGCCTTGGGAAAATACCCACCATTTCATACCCCGGAGAGAGAAAATTGTTATGAAGGTACCATATAGTAGTTGGATGATTAATGTGCTTCACCATTGACTCAATTTTGATAAAATGTATCTGGTAAAGAATATATTGGCTTGCCAAAATAGCAATTCAACTTGTTTTTCACCTAAATATGGCCTAGACAGCCTTAGGAAAATGCCCACCATTTCTCACCAGTAAGGGATAAAATTATTATGAAAACATAAGCTTGCAGGTGGATGGTTTATGTACTTGACCATTGGATCAGTTTTGAAAAAATGTATATGGTCAATAAAATATTGGCCTGCGAATACAACCACTCAACATGTTTTGCACCATGCCAGAAAATGCCCTCATTAGAAAATTTTGATTAAGTATTGAAAAATGGCTCAAGTGGCCTTGGTAAAATTCCTGCCATTTCCTACCTGAGAGAGAGAATTGTTATGAAGGCACCATCTAGCTATAGGTGGATGATTAATGCACTTCACCATTGACTCAATTTTGAAAAAAAAATATATCTGGTAAAGAATATATTGGCCTGCCAAAACAACCATTAAGCCTATTTTGCACCTAAATCTGGACTAGATGGCCTTAGGTAAATGCCCACCATTTCTCACTAGTGAGGGATAAAACTATTATGAAAACGTAATCTTTCAATTTTACGATTTACACACTTGACCATTGTCTCAGTTTTGAAAAAAAAATTATGGTCAAGAAAATATTGGCCTCCCAAAACAACCACTCAGATTGTTTTGCACCATGCCAAAAAATGCCATCGTTGGAAAATTTTGATAAGTATTGAAAATATGTCCTAAGTGGCCTTGGGAAAATGCCCTCCATTTCCTACCTGTGAGAAAGAAAATTTTCATGAAGGAACCATCATGTAGGTGGATGATTAATGCACTTCACCATTGACTCAATTTTGATAAAAACAAGTCTATGCTAAAGAATATATTGGCCTGCCAAAACAACCATTCATCATGTTTTGCACCTAAATATGGCCTAAATGGCCTTAGGAAAATGCCCACCATTTCTCACCAGTGAGGGATAAAATTATTCTGCTAAAACTTAATCTTCCAGGTGGATGATTTACTCACCTTACCATTGACTCAGTTTTTGAAATACATGCATAGGTTCCTTTTGGAAACTTTACCAACAATGTAGAATTTGTATTAATTTCTCAAAAAATATGAGCTCATTATTCAAACATAACATAACATAAAAAAAAATTAAAAGTAATTAAAAAAATTCATGTCAGCTCATAAAATAAAAATGATTAGAAAAATCAATCTTGGCCAATAAAATAAAAAATTAAAACTTAAAACGAGCAAGCGAGAGATAAAAATTCTTGAGGTGAAATTTTTTGTGAACATGTAAAAAATTTAAGATAATAAAAATGTACACCTCAACAAATTTGATAAAAATGTACACCTCAACAAATTTGATCCCTTTCGATGCTTGGTAGATATGGGTTTAAGATCGATCTACGCTTGTTTAGAAAAAGTGATAGCTTATGTCTATATACTTTTTTTTTATGTTTGTTGACCAATCCCTTGCCTCATGCCTCAATTTCAAAGTACAACCCATTTATAAAACTCCTTCCAAGGCCAATGCCTTAAAAAAATTAAAAAGTTGAATGCTAGCTTAGGGAAATGTGCATACCCAGGTCATCAATTATGACTTTGAAACACTTGTAAGTCTCCTAAATTTGTTTGAGTCTGAAATACAGTCTGCAAACATAATTTTTGCTTTGAACATAGACAACCATGGTCGCACTTGAAACAGGGGTGTTCTCTACCACGAGCGCAGTTGAAATGGGGACAACCTATTATGTTACTACAATTGAAATACAGGCATCAATAGATGATAGGTTCACAGTAAAAAAATTCTAGGAGTTTATTGATGCATGGAGAGATGAAAATAATTTGCCATAAAGTATGGAAACTATTCGGAGGAAAGCCTAAGTGTTCAACTTTTTGTTTGGAATGTTCAGTTTTGATAACGAGGATATAGATGTGGAAATTTTAAATTATGATGTTGGGAATATGGAATTGAGAATTTTTGGGAAGAGGGTATATCTCAACTCGGATTCGGTTGTCCAAGCAACAAAAATTCCACATTGAGGGGGATTTTTAGCTCTTGGAAAACCTCCAAACTGGAGAAGAACCAGATGGACAATAAAATTTGTGGGAAAAAAGTATATGTTCCAAGGAATGATTTGAGGATGTGGGATGTCCCTCCCATAATGTATAAAACATTGATTCAAATTGTCCTTAGGACAATTTTGAACCATCATAGGCAAGACATTTCGGTTGAATGTATGAGGATAGTTATAAATTGGGTTGAATATAGACATGTAGATATTCCTTATCTATTGGTTAAGAAAATCAACTCTTCCCTGCAAGAGATCCAATTGAAGAAGGTTAAATTTAGTTTCCTGGACACACTTCAAAAATAATTGATTTATGTCAACTCCATGCTATTGAAACAGAGATTGGTGATATCAATCAACATGAAAATATATCTTGGCCAAAACCACATTTTCATAAAACAAATTGTAGGAGATATAATAGCAGGGAAAATAATGATGAATTTACAGTACAATCTCGTGAGCACCATGAGGAATTATTAATACAGTCTCCGGAGCAGAATGAGGAATTGCAAGTTCAATCTCCTGAGCACCATGAGGAATCACCAATACAGTCTCCTAATTTTGTCACAATTGATGTAGTTCATGCTTCCACAACTTTAAAAGAGCTAAATGGACATGTATATGGAGGTCACTAGAATGAGGTGACAGATAGTTAAATGAAACAAACTATTGCTGATGTTTCCATTCCTCAAGAGGTTCTTGATACAATTCCTTGAAAAGAATTGGAAATTGAGTATGATTGTTCTATCAAATTTGATTCAAGGGCTTCCACTATGCATTTAGATAATCCACCATATAATTTTGATAGTAGATTTGTGTTCATCCTATATGATCAAATCAAGCATTTCAAGGAACAAGATTCCTCTATAGGCAATTTGGAGGAAGAGTGCTCGACAAAACATAAAAATATTATAGAATGCCTCAAACAAATAACAAGGTTGCAAAATAAAATTGTGGATAATAAATTCAAAGAAAACATAATTATAAAAGGAAAAGAGCAAATGTTTCCAGAATTATCCAAAGAATTTGGCAAAATCGTTGATGAAGCTCGAAAGGAAATTGAGTCAATGAGGGTTATGTTTATAGAGGATTTGGAAAATTCAAAATTTGAACAAAATGAACTTAGAGAAGAGTTGAAAAAAATACCACATGTTTTCATTATACCACCAACGGGACATAATTTGGTTCTGTACAGGGATTGGAGAAGAAATTGAAAGAAAATGAAGACTTTTTAGAAGAATATCAGTTGAATATGAAAGAGTGGGAGGAAAGCCATGAATAAAAGGTTGGAAAATTAGAATCATGAATTTCTAGTTTGAGAAAAAACATTTATAATCAAGTTGATAAGCTGAGAAGCAAAATGTTAGAAATGATCTTTGAAACACTAGAACTTAAAAAACAAGGGAGAGGAAAAAAATTGGCAGTACAAAAGGTGGTGAGGGTGAAGGTAAGGGTACCAAATGAGACAAGGGTAAGGGTAAAGGTAAGGGTACCAAAAGATACAACAGTAAGGGTAAAAAGAAAAAAAAACTCATACAGTTACAATGTCCTTAGAAGAGAGAGAGAAGTCCTTAGAAAAACGAGAGAATATGTTACATGAATGCTTCTCAACGAGCCTTGCTCTATGTGATGTGCTTGGTTCATCACCGTTATATAAACAAATGAAAGAGAAGATGGATGAAAAAGATGCAAAAATAATAGAGCTAGAATCAAAACTCTCGGAGAGCCGAAAAGTTTAGTATTTGGGATGTGATATGGAAATTAAAACACATAAATCCACATTTTTTTATTTTTGGAAGCAGTTGCAAGGTCCAGATACTATGACGATGGAAATTTTTGTCATTCCCAATGAGACAGAGTTGAGGGCAGAATAGCAGAAGAAAGAAAAAAAGAAACTGAAAGATGAATTGGTTGAAGTTACCATTCAGTTGAACCATAAAAAAATGAGAATTGGAAAGTAAGGAAAAAGTAGAATTAAAGAAGTATAAGAACACTGTGGACAAGTTGAAGAGGTTGATGGAAGAAAACAATGTTTCTTGCAAATTTTAAAAAAAATACACAGAAATTTAAACATCTTGAAAACAAATTACAAAATGTGTCTCCTACAACTTCTAGATAATAAAGTCTTCTACGAAAGGAAAGAGAGACCATACATATTTTTCTTCTGCTCAAGAGTAGAAATTGTAGCCATATCGAAAACATGCTATACATGTATAAATCATTGTATATATGTATTTATTGACATATAATGAAAAATGCATTTTTTGTATGATGGAGTTTTCTAAATTCTAGCTCATTTTTAGTTGTCTTTCTTTTTCTCTTGTTGTACATTAGTGAGTGATAGAAAATATATTACATTTCTTATGTTGTACATTAGTGAGTGACATAAAATATATTCCCTTGATTATATAGTCAAGGATTTTTTAGAGCATTTGCAACTGTCCAAATACTTTTAATGTCCTTTTTCATATATTGTCTATGACAACTTGGCGAATTTCGACAGTAACAATAGACAGTTGTGCAAAATTTCATTTCTATGAAATAACAATTATATTTTTATTTATGGGGTAAAACAAACTATTACTGCACATGTAACAAAACACACCAGTATAGAATGAATTTATGATGAAATCTCAGTAAATGGTTTTTTTTTCCTCAGAAAACTCCAAGTTTTTATTTCCTAAGAGAAATGTAAATACAATGCTTATAGGTGCATACAATATTAGACATTTTCATAACTATATCCAACAATATTCAAAATATATCTAACCTCCAAAATATCACCAAAACAAGTCTCTTAATATATTAAGACCATAAGAATGTCATATCGTTACAAATATTATGTTCTTCACCACTTTGCATAAAATGTTTCTTTATGATCGTTTTGGAATTTTCTCTTTTTTACTTGTCTCTTACTTGGTTTAACAACATCCGTCTTAATATGATTGTTAGATTCCATCACTTGGATGCCAAGAAATGTCCCTTGAATTTCTTATTTTTCACCACTTTGTTTTGCCAATTTATCGAGGATGAAACACACCTTCTATTGTGAATCATAGATTCCATCAATGGCATATCAATAGTAGTTTCTCCATTAATTTATTGCATTTGATTGCTCTTTAATTCCTTTGTTGTTGAGGATGTAACACCCAAAGTTTTATTTTTATTGTCACCAATCATCATTAGGGTATCGGAATCAACTTCCACTTGCGTTTGTTATGTTTTATCACTCTGTCCTAGCTCATTTCCTAAGATCGGTGAGGTGGACAAAGTCGGAGTTCAAGAAAAAGTCGTACCTTCAGCCACAAATCAACTAGATTGATAAATACATGGTGATATGTAATGAATTTAATGAATATAATGCTCACTATTTGAGGGAAAATAGGTTGTTGTCTTTTTGTTTTAACACCATTTTTT
Organism: Pseudotsuga menziesii; assembly: GCA_001517045.1. Classification (NCBI taxonomy): domain Eukaryota; kingdom Viridiplantae; phylum Streptophyta; class Pinopsida; order Pinales; family Pinaceae; genus Pseudotsuga; species Pseudotsuga menziesii. The sequence continues at coordinate 63,842 of LPNX010284295.1, read as the reverse complement.
GCCTTGTGCTTTCCAAAGCAATGTGATTCTCGATAAGCCTCTTTGTCATATTTGCTTATTGGTATTGTTCTCAGAAGATTGTTATTAAACTGGGAGGATGTATCAATAATTAAACACACACATGGTATGACTCCTCACACTATAAAATGAAAATCGAACGAGATAACATTTAAAATTAGGACAAAATTATCGTTGGTGGTGTAATGAATGATTTCTTAGACTATTTTTCCCATGATTTAAATAGTTGTTCCACTTGTTGACAAGTGAAATCAGGGGAACATGATGCCAATCGTGATACAATTTCCTTATTCAGTTGATTTCTTGACTTGTCATATTCAACATGAAGTTAACTTCTTATATTTGAAGGCAGGAGTCAGCTATAATTGGCACCACATGTTTTAGTATGTAGGAATTAGTGAAATAATAAGAAGCTTAATTTATAATCAAGAACTAATCATGAAAGTGTGTACCTTTTCATCATTTCTTCTATCAATGGGATAGTTCTTCACAATAGTCATTGTTCTACTAGATAATGTTGGTTGAATGTTTATAATATGCTCATATAAATTTTATTCCCATCCTTTGCTTGGTTCCAAAGCAGGATTCAAATCCTAACATTCAAGAACATAGTTAGATTAAGAAAGTGATTGAAAGATATAAACAAAAATTTCAAAACTTGTAATAAATTTGCATAGCTTACAAGGAGTAATTCTATTGACATTGCATAACATTCAGAAACAATATGGATAGTATCTCCTTCAATTTTGATTTCGTTTGTAACCATGTGTATTGTTTTTTTATCACATGTGTAGAAAGGACAAAAATTATTTCCCATTGGAGAAACACTATTATTGCATACTAAACTACATATGGACACTAGATCATGACACTCAAACAAATTAATTTTCACAACCCTTCCATCTACCATTTTTATGTCATCTTGTGAAATCTTATTTATTTTTTTCATTAAGTCCTCCTCATTTTCAGGATCAACGACATGTGCTAAAACTTGTCTATGTTCTTCTTTTCCATCCCATTTTCCAAGGCTTACACAAGACATCAAGTCATTGTCTTCTAGTAACTCAAATAATATCTCACATATCTACCCACATCGATCATAATGTACGTGAGAATCAATATCAAGTTTGAAAGAAACTTCATTGACTATAGTTCCATGCCTCTTTTCATATAATTCAACCATAAAGGAAGCATATGAATATACTTGCTTGACCCTAACTCCATATGTGAAAACATCAGTTCTCTCCTGAGTCCCAACCCATATCAATATCCTCATGTTCTTTGCTCAAATTTTTCATTTCCCTACAAACTGGTGTAGGATTAACCCCCTTTAGTACACCATGAGCATCAATTCTCTTCAGACATTACAAATCCTTATGAGTCATGCTCGATTCAATAAATATTGATCTACAAATCCTCGGCATTGTCCATGAGAAACACATTGAGTAGTCTTTTTACTTCTAGCATGAGTGAATTGAAGGGCAATGTCACATAGTTCCAAAGTTGGAATATTTGAGTAATCTAAATCCTTAAGTCATCCTCTTTTTCAAGGAATATTTTGTTGAGATGGCTTATTTGAAAGATCCATTGATGAGTTACTCTACAAAATAATAAAAAAACAATTAATATTGGCATTAGATGCCATACTTAATTCCTCTAATTAAAAAAATATGAAATATATCATAAATGTGACTATAATATATGAAATGTGTCTTAATTATAGAGTGTGTTTACGTATAAAAACACTAACTATATGTTATCCACCTGAATGGCACCTCTCCGTCCGAGTGTCGACATCCCTCATGTTGGCACACAAAAGGACATCTATGGATTGAGGGTTTCCCAAAACACTATAGATGGGCTTATTATGAACTACATTCATCATCCATCCAGCTGGTTATTTTTAACCTTTTGCTATGTCAAGTCATATATGCGACTCTCTATATATGCAACTCGTGTGTCATACGCGAGTCTCGGTTGTTGCATGTCGCGTATAGATGTATACGCGGGTTGCCTTTAGAGCAACTCGCAGATCATACGTGAGTTGCTAGTCTTGATACTCGCGTATACCTACCTTTGACATTAAAAATAAAAACACACGATTACTTGAGATTAGTTAAGCCATTTACCTTAATCTCCTTAACTGTCTCAACCTCCTCAACCTTCGAAAATGCCTTATTTCACCAACTATAAATACAGGCCTTAGGGAGGGTGTTAATAGATACACTTGGAGAGTAAAGTTATGCTGGTGGAGTTTATACAGAAGTCTTTGGAGCAGTGGAACTTAGAATCCTTTGGCTGCAGAGGAGTCCTTGTCTCAGGCGTTGGGTTGTAATCTGAACTTCTTCATTATTGATAATAAAGAGAATTCTTCTTCCATATTGTGTCTTGAATGTATCTCATGTATTGTGGTTTGGTAAATTTTTATGTTTCAGCATTCTGTATATGATTTATCTAACCTGTTTATATATATGAATCATCTTGTATTTGGAAGATTGAATCTTGACAGGTGAAGGAGAAAGCATCCCTGAAGACTTTGGAGGAGAAGCAGAGCGGAAGAGGACAAGCTAGGATCAACCGTCGTGTATCGGGTGAGTCTTTCCCATCCTCCTATTTCCTTTACTGCACTCTAGAGTCAATTGTCTGCAAGTTTATTGAGTATGTTGGTAGCCCCAGACCTTTGGTTATAAGGTGTTTATTCCTGTACAACACTATAGTTTCATACTTGTAATTTCAGACATAAAAACATATGTTGTGAAATAAAAATTCAAATTTATGTTTCCAAAACAACCACTCAGCTTGGTAAAAATCAGGGTTGAGTTCCTCCATGAAATGCACACATTGGCTTGTGGCCCAAGTGGCCTTGGGTAAAATGACCGTCATTTCCTCCCTGAGAGAGAGAAAATTATTCTGAAAGCACCATCCTGTAGGTGGATGATTAATTCATCTGAATATAGTCTCAGTTTTGGAAAAAAATATCTGATCAATAAAATGTTGGCTTGCCAAAACAACCACCCATCATGTTTTGTACCTAAAACCGACGCCCACCATTTCTCACCAGTGAGGGATAAGATTATTCTAAAAACATAAGCTTGCAGGTGGATGATTTATGCACTTTAACATTCACTCTTTTTTTTTAAATAAGTCTCTGATCAAGAAAATATTGGCATGCCAAAACAGTCGCTTGACTTGTTTTGCACTCTACTAGAAAATTCCCACAAAAGGAAAATTTTGGCTAACTATTGAAAAACTAGCTTAAATGACCTTATGAAAATGCTCAAAATTTCTCACCCGTGAGGGATAAAAGTTTTCTGATAGAATCAAATTGTAGGTGGATGATTTAAGCACTTGACCATTGGCTTTTCTTTTTTTTTAAGTATATGGTCAAGAAAATATTGGCCTTCGAAAACAACCACTAGGCGGGAATTCACACCTAAAATTGGCCTAAATGGACTTAGGAAAATTCCCGCCATTTCTCACCCATGAGAGATAAAAATATTCAAAGAGAAACAGTTTGTAGGTGGATTATTTATTCACTTGACCATTAACTCATTATTGAAAAAAACTATCTGATCAAGGAGACATTTTTCTTCCAAAACAACCATTCAACATGTTTTGCACCCTAACTAAAAAAATGCTCGTCATTGACAAAATTGATCAAGTATTGAAAAAAGGGCTTAAGTATCCTTGCGAAAATTCCCACCATTTCACACCTGTCAACGATTAAAATATATATAAAAGTATCACTTTGCAGGTGGATGATTTATGAACTCGACCATTGGATCAGTTTTTTTTAAATTCTATTATCAAGAAAATATTGGCCTTCTAAAACAACCATTCAGTGTGAATTTGCACCTAAAACTGGCCTAAATGGCCTTGGGAAAATGCCTGCCATTTCTCACTACTGAGCAATAAAATATTTTGGAGAATATAAATTTGTAGGTGGATGATTTATTCACTTAAACTTTGACTCATTTTTAAAACAAGTCTCTTTTCAAAGATACATTTTCTTTCCAAAACATCCATTTAGCCTGTGGTGCACCTTGGCAGAAAAATGCTCAGCATTGGAAAAATTGGTGAGGTATTCAAAAAGTATTGAAAAAAGGGCTTAAGTAACCTTGGAAAAATGCCCACCATTTCTAATCTGTGAGGGATAAAAAATTTATGAAAGGATCAAATTGCAGGTGGATGGTTTACACAATTGACCATTGGCTCAGTTTTTAAAAAAATCCTATGGTCAAGAAAATATTGGCCTTCCAAATGAGCCAATCAGCCGGAATTTGATCCTAAAATTAGCTTAAATGGCCTTAGGCAAATGCCCGCCATATTTCCTATTTTGCAACCTACTAGAAAAATGCTCACCATTGGAAAAATTGGTTAAGTATTGAAAATTGGCTTATGTAGCCTTGGGAAAATGCCCTCCATTTCTCACGTGTGAGGGACAAAAAAATTA
>LPNX010284295.1:16257-59150 GCA_001517045.1 Pseudotsuga menziesii | reverse complement strand
TATATATATATATATAGTCAAGAAAATATTGGCCTTCCAAAAGAGCCACTTAGCCTATTTTCCACATAAAACTGACCTAAATGGCCTTAGGAAAATTCCCTCCATTTCTCCACTATGAGGGATAAGAGATTTATAAGAGCATCCGTTTGTAGGTGGATGATTTATTCACTTAACCAATTGACTCATTTTTTAAAACAATTCTCTGTTCAAGGATATGTTTTCCTTGAACAGAGAAAAATGTTCGCCTTTGGAAAAATAGGTCAAGTTTTGAAAAAAGGGCTTAAGTAGCCTAGGAAAAATGCCCACCATTTCTCACCTGTGAGGGATAAAAAAAATTATGAAAGCATCTATTAAGAACCCGTGTCAACCCTCCCCTTTATTTCATTAGCATATTTTGTTGGACGCATATCCTTTGTAAGTCCTCCAGTTAGTATGTTGTATTATCCCACACTCATGGGGAGTAATAGTTGTTTAGATTAGAATTAGTATATAAGTATGTGTTGAGGCCAATGAAGGCATCCACGAGTTATTTTGTATTGATCTTGGTCAAAGGAGGTTGATCCCTCGAAGTGGTCCGCGATCAATAAAATCTCTTATGCTCTTTGTTATTTTAGTTATATCGTGCATTTTCATGGTTTATTGCAGGAGGTTCCTTACATTTGGTATCAAAGAACTTTCTTGGGCTCACTGGGTGGAATTTATGCCAATTTTTTTCTTTTACAGTAGTGCTTCTTCTTTGCATTTGTATTATTCATTCGGATCAAGGAATAAACTCTATCTACTTAACTATGGGAATTAATTGGACATAACCCTAAAACTCATTGTGAGGATACCACATGAACCTCGAATTAGCTAGCCATTGGGAGGACCTGCCAAGCGAAAAGGGAAACGACCCCTACTTGATTAACTAAGTCCCACCCGTGAGGTAAACCAAGAGTTGTCATTTGTGGAAAAGCAATTATCAATTTTACCTGAGTCGTGGAGTGAGGAGTACTACCCCAATATACAAGTCGTTAGACAACATTGGTCGTCGATTGAATCCCCTAAACCTTTAGGAAGTCGAACATACCTCGTGCCCATATCTATTTCTAGTTGATAAAGAGTAGATTTTCAGAGCCGCCACAAATCATTTTGGACATATATTTAGTGTTTTAGCTCCATTTCCCTTGAAAATTCACGGTAACCTCCATAATTACATTTTGCATATGTCCTTCCTTGAGGACCCTATCCAAAATTCCACTTCCTGAAGCCTGAAATTCCACATTTGTCTATTTTAGGGTTTTCCATAACTTTTTCAATTCTCACCCAATTGCCTTCAAATTTTGCCACAAAGTTGGTTTCACAATTCTGCTTCCTTGTCCCGTTCTAACAAATTTTCACATTCTTTCACCCCGCTTCTGAAATTCACTTTTTCTGCTTCTGTGTTGCTCAAAAAGTGTCCAAAACCTGGTCAACCCCCAATTACCCACCCAAGTTTTTCCCAACTCAAGTTTTCCTTTTCTAAAAACCTTTCTGTTTTTTTTCCTACCCATTTCCAACAAAAAAAAATCCTAGTTATGGTTGTCACCCACATAGGAGAAAATAAACAAATGGACGAAGAACTTGCCGCCCTCAAGACCAAACTCGAAGATTTTGATGAAAAATTTCTCGGCCTCCATCTTCAACATTTAGCCATGAGCAACCGACGATAGCCCGAGTCTTCTACAGACATTGGTTTCTCTTCTTCCAGCAATTTTTGTGGGTCAAATCTTGGTTTTCCTCGCTTCTATGGTGATGATCCGACTGGATGGATTTACAGGGAAGAACAATATTTCAGTCTGCATAAAAAAATTTATCTCAATAAATTCCCACTTTCATCCTTTCATTTGGAACATGAATCCCTTAAATGGTTCCGTTGGTACATCAAGGTTCATGCAAAGCCAAAATGGACATATTTTTTCCAACTCCTTTTGCAACGATATGTCCCTAGTGCTTTTGATGACTTCATGGGAGCAATCACCAAACTTCGCCAAACTAACATTGTGAGGGAGTATCAAACAAAATTTGAGAAACTGACCAATCAGACAGAAGGATTGTCTAATGCATTCTACATGAGTTTTTTTATGTAATGTCCCAAATTTTGCATTGGATCACAATGGCCAAATCACATTTTTCCATATTCATGAAAGTTGTCAAAGGGATGCTAAAAGTCAAATAATTGCCAAGGAGGAAAATCACTCGTTTCCTAGGTTGGGGGTGGAAGCTTTGAGATTTGGAATAAAGGGGATAATAAATGATATTTAGAAATTAGAAGGGGATAAATATTTAATACTGTATCTTATTAAATAAATACAAGAGAAAATGGAAGTGGCAATGGAGCATGAAGACACATGGAGACTATGGGGCCCACACTAGCTAGAATTCCTATGTTAAATGGTATCTTACTCTTGCAAATTCGAATATATGGGAAGCCTAATGTTTTGGGATGGATTATGAGGTTAATATAATTGTCCATATACTTCATAGGTCAAATTTGGGATGGATTGTAACTTACATGGGATAGGAAGATCCAAATGGGAGTTTCATGGACACTTGGCTAGATTCCCCTTACATTTATGACATCTATGACGCCAATGACGGAGATTCTATGACAATTATGACACAAGTCAGATTTTAAGGATGACATACTGACATGTCAGGACTGAATAGAGCATCTTAGAGGTCGAATTTGGGAGTTGGAGAAGGCGAAGAGGCTCCTACTCAAACTTGGGAGAAGAGGGAAGGTGAAGAGAGAGGCCACATTGCATAGCATGAGCAACCACACCAATTCGACTTGGATTTGGTTTATGGATGGATTTGGAACCTTAGAATACCAATAATATTTATAAAATGCAGGGATCATCCATGAGAAGAAGCTTTTTCTCATTTGTGAATTGTGAGAGCTAGCGGATGACTAGTTTTCTTGCTTAAGCCAATTTCAAGAGTGAAAGATTCCCATCCTAGTTGGTGTTTGGAAATGCCAATTAGGTATTCCATGGAGCTTTAATGGAGTCTTTTTTTCAGGTGTAAGCTACAGGAAAGCATGTGGATTCTTCTATTGCAGCACTCTCTCTCAATTATTTCCAGTTTTCACACCATATTCATGCCAATGGAGGGATTGTGCTTTGGGTGAGCTATTGATCTCTTTGGGGAAGATTATAATGCCAATTATATTATGTACTGATGTATATACTCTATATTTCATGTTCATAAGACTCTCAGGTCAAAATACCAAAAAAGAATTCATGTAAAAATGTTGAACAATGAAGAAATAGTGTCATTTCCCCACTATCTTGTTGTGAACCATTGTAATGCTGATGATTTCGAATTGGGAGAGAATTTAATTGTCCATTTCTGATTGTAATCAGTTCAATATTCTATTTTCTTCATTCTTAGAAAGTTTCAATTCGAAATTCCCAATATTTGTATGTCAAAATGACTTTTAATGAGCAAACAATGACCATTTCCACTCAATTTTGATATATGCCATGGTAATGCTTATTATTTAGAATGGAGGAATGTATCTCTAATAAATGTATGATGGATGGATTGTAATTAATGTTTATTTCAAGTCTCATGTTCAGTAATTAAGCATTGGAATCCATTTAACTCATTTTTATTACATTGGGAGAAGATTTGGTGCATTTTCCCCAAGGGTCGAAATTGTGACTTGGGAGTTGTTTTGGAAAGAGTCATAACAGCTTGTGTAAACTGAACCATGATGCATATGAGACTTTGAAAAGGTCCCTTACACATACCCATCCTCTTTTCAGAAATTCAAGTGACTTTGGGATCATTTGTGAAGCCATTTCCGGCAATTACCCGGGGGGAATTGGAGCCCCAATTTGCTAGTAAAGGCTCCTACTTTAAACAGAACATTAAACAAGTTTGAAAAAGTAATTGGGAGGTCACAAAAAATAAATGAGCATGATATTTAATTTATATTATCAGTCATGTACCTTCAAAGAAAATTTGGAAGCATTTGGGTCAATTTGGAGGTCTAGACATCAAAACTAGTCAAGAGCCAAAATTGTGAAAAAATTGGAAAATTGGGCATTTTAATAAAATTCAACAAAGGGGACTTTACATTTTATCAGTGGTCTAAAGGATGCCATCCAATCTGAGGTTAAAATTTTATATCCCAACACAATGATGGAATACCTAGGGTTGGATAATTTGGAATAGAACAATATCATGGCTCAACAATGCTCCAAATCCACTTTTGTTCCAATCAGAAATATGGTTCCCCAAAGACCTCCAACCCTGCTAGCTCCAAGAACCACTCCTATCAAGCATTTGTCTGAAGCCAAGATGTGAGAATGTAGAGAAAAATGCCTTTGTTATGATTGTGACTAGAAATTCACTTGGGGACATCAATTCACTCAGAAAAATCTCTATCTCTTGGATGTGGATTCTCCTCCTCCACTTGAAATGTCTGATGATGCTCAAGATCCAGTAGATGATGAGGATGAAATTCAAGAAATGCATGTTGACCCTCCTACTCAGATGACCATCCAGAGATATATCTCCATGCATTATCCGGAGTCACCACCCCACAAACCATGCAAGTCAAGGGTTTCTTCAAAATATCCCTCTTACAATACTCATTTATTCTGGTAGCACTCATAACTTCATTGACCCTGGGATCACCAAACAAGCTGATTGTTTTGTCCATCCTTGCTCCAAATTTGAAGCCATGATTGCTAATGGGGGCACCTTGTGAATCTCTATTGGATATTATAACTTGCGCTTCGACATGTTTTCCTTGCCCTTAGGTGGATGTAATGTGGTTTTGGGCGCTCAATGGTTACGCGCACTTGGACCAATTTTATGGGATTTTGCTGAACTTTGGATGTAGTTTTTTGTCAATGGGAAAAAACACACATTGAAGGGCTTACAACTAGGTTCTCTCAGCATCATCAGTTCACATCACATGGAAAATATCCATAATAAGAATTCACACGGTGTCATCACTCAACTCCATTTCATTCAGATGCAACATTCAACGGTCTCAACTACTCCCTTAGGTCTACAACAAATTTTGGATCAATATGCATGTGCTTTTGTTGAGCAACTGGGATTGCCACCTTCAAGACCAAAGGACCATCGTATTTCGCTCCTTCCTAGAAGCTTCCCTCCCAACATCAAGCCCTATTGCTACCTGTTTCACCACAAGACAGAGATTGAAATGCTTGTTCGAGACTTACTGAAGAAAGGTATTATTCACCCTAGTACCAGTTCCTTCTCTTCATCAGTTCTTCTTGTCCGAAAAAAAGACGGGTCATGGCGCCTCTGCATTGAATTTCGAGCACTTAATCACATCACAATAAAGGATAAGTATCCAATTCTTGTTGATGATTAGCTTCTGGATGAGCTTCATGGTGCTCTTTTTTTCTCCAAGTTGGATCTTCGTTCTGGGTATCACCAAATTCAGGTTCATGACGATGATATCCCTAAAACAAATTTCCACACATGATGACCACTATTAGTTTTTGGTCATGCCCTTTGGACTCACGAATGCTCCTTCCACATTACAGGCACTGATGAATAAAATATTCAGGCCCTACTTGTGAAACTTCATTCTAGTCTTCTTTGAAGATATCCTCATCTATAGTAAAACATGGGCTGAGCATCTCCAACATCCAGGTCTTGTACTGCAACTTTTTTGTGAACATCATCTCCATGCCAAACAGTGTAAATGTGTTTTTGGGTAGAAGGAAGTAAAGTATCTCAGAAATATTGTTTCAACACAAGGAGTTCGCATAGATCTTGCCAAAGTAGATTCCATGAAAAATTGTTCTCATCCTTAGACACTCAAGAGCCTTTGTGGGTTTTTGGGATTGATTATCTTACCACAAGTTTGTCAAGGATTATGGGAAGATTGCATATCCATTAACAACTCTACTAAAAAAGATGCTTTTACATGGACACGTGCTGCTGAGTGTCCATTTGACAAAATGAAACAAGCTATGTGTACCACACATGTTCTAGTTATGCACAATTTTTCCAAGCCCTTCACTATTGAGAGTGATGCTTGCGACAATGGACTTGGTGTTGTCCTCCTTCAAGATGCACATCCCTTTGCGTTCACCAGCAAATCCCTTTCCGGTAATAATTTAGATGCCTCTACATATCAAAAGGAAATAATGGATATTTTTCATCCAGTACAGAAGTGGCATCCATACCTCTTAGGGAATCATTTCTACATCAAGACTTATCACCAAAGTCTAAAATATTTCTAGGAACAATAAGTCTCATCCCCAACACAACAGAAATGGGTTAGCAAACTCATCGGTTATGACTATGATATCACTTACAATAAGGGTAAGGACAATCTTGTGGCAGATGCTCTTTCCTGCACATTTAATGGACATGTTTCTCTTTCATCTATTTCTATGCCTATTCCAAATTGATTACAATATATTCAGCAAGGCCAATGACTCTTCATTATCTGAACTCATCCAACAATTTTTCAATAACCCTTCTGTTGTACCGCATTACTCTTGGGATGGTTCTTCTCTGAGATACAAGGGTTTTCTGGTGCTTCCCTAAAGCACATATATTCAACAGGTTGTCTTCTATGAATTCCATGCTTTTCCTTCGACGGGGCACTCTGCGTTCCTCAAAACATGGAAGCAGGCACGGCATAACTTATTTTGGGAGGGAATGAAATGGGAAATTCAATAGATGGTGGCCTAATATGATACCTTCCAATTCCACAAGGGTGAAACGACACTCCTCGTATTGCTCGAACCCTCGCCCATCCCTACAAGAATTTGGACACATATTCCGATGGATTTATTGAAGGGATCCCTAAATATGGAGTGAAGACCGTAATATTGGTTGTGGTTGATCAACTCTCCAAATATAGTCATTTTTTTGCTCTCGTCCATCCATATATCACCTCCTCACTCACACAAATTTTTATGGACCAGATATTCCATCTTCATGGAATACCTTCTTCTATTGTCTCAGACAGCAACGCAAATTCCACAAGTCATTTTTGGATAGAACTATTTTGCCTCACTGACACCAAACTGAATATGAGTTCAGGATAACACCCACAAACATATGGTTAGACTGAAGGTATCACATTGCAGCGTTGGATGAATGTGATACCTGCCAGCGCCACAAGGGTGAAACGACACTCCTTCTCGGATTGCTCGAACCCTTTCCCATCCCTACAAGAATTTGGACATGTATTTTGATGGATTTCATTGAAGGGCTCCTTAAAAATGGAGGGAAGACCGTAATCTTGGTTGTGTTTGAATGACTCTCCAAATATAGTAATTTTTGTGCTCTCAACCATCTATATATCACCTCCTTAGTCACACAAATTTTCATGGACCAAATATTCTGTCTTCATGGAATACCTTCTTCCATTGTCTCAGACAACAACGCAAATTTCACGAGTCATTTTTGGACAAAACTATTTCGCCTCACTGACACTAGATTGAATATGAGTTCAGGATATCACCCACAAACCTATGAACAACAAACTCAATGGGAAAAGTGGCTCCCTCTCACTGAATGGTGGTACAATACTTCCTACCATACTGAATCTAAAATGACTCCATATGAAGCAGTTAATGGTCAGGGACCGCCAACGCTCCTTCTATACACCCCCAACAGTTCACTAGTTCAGGAATTTAACAGGATTCTTCGAAACCGAGATCAGATTCTTCACATTCTGCAGGACAATCTTCACATGGCAAGAAGCAACATGAAACAATATGCCAATCAACACCGTTCTGAGCGCTCTTTTCAAGTCGGTGATATGGTTTTTCTTCGTCTGCAACCTTACAAGCAATCATCCTTAAAACTCAAAGGGAGTTAGAAATTGGCTCCAAAGTTCTATGGGAAATATAAGGTTCTTCAGAAGATTGGGTATGAGGCTTAAAATTTGGAACTTCCTCCTTCTCACATTCACCTAGTATTTCATGTCTCTTGTCTTAAGAAAGTGATTCGCACCAACATCAAAGCACAAATTGGTTTACCAGAACTAGATAGTGAAGGATCCATCATTTTGGAGCTGGAGGCCATCCTCAATAAGCGCACCGTTCAGCTTCTCTCTCGATCCATCACAAAGGTCTTAATTCAGTGGCATGACATGCAACCATAGGATGCTACATGGGAACCACTCCTTCAGATTCAACAACAGTTTCCACATCTAAAGCTTTTAGGACAAATATTTTCTAAGAGGGAGGGGATGTTAAGATCCCATATCAACCCTCCTCTTTATTTCATTAGTATAATTTGTTGGATGCATATGCTTTGTAAGTCGTCCCGTTAGTGTGTTGTATTATCCCACATTCATGGGGAGTAATAGTTGTTTAGATTAGACTTAGTATATAAGTACGTGTTGAGGCCAGTGAAGGCATCCACGAGCTATTTTGTATTGAGCTTGCTCAAAGGAGGTTTCCCCCTCGAAGTGGCCTACAATCATTAAAATCTCTTATGTTCTCTGTTATTTCATTTATATCATGCATTTTCATTGTTTATTGCAGGAGGTTCCTCATAGCATCAACTTGCATGTGGATGATTTTTGCACTTGACCATTGGATCAGTTTTCAAAAAACATATTTGGTCAAGAAAATATTGGCCTACCAAAACAACCACTCAGCGGGAATCTGTACCTAAGCTTGCCTAAAATGGCCTTAGTAAAATGGCCGCCATTTCTCACCTATGAGGGATGAAAATTTTTGGAGAGAATCAGTTTGTAGGTGGATGATTTATTCACTTGACCATTGACGCATTTAAAAAAAAAAACTCTAGTCAAGGAATATTTTCCTTCGAAAACAGCCATTCAACCTATTTTGCACCCTGACAGAAAAATGCTTGCCATTCGAAAAACTGGTTAAATATTGAAAAAAGGGCTTAAATATCCTTTGTAAAATGCCCACTATTTCACACTTGACAGGTATAAAACAATTCTGAAAGAATCACCTTGCAGGTGGATGATTTATGAACTTGACCATTGGATCAATTTTTTTTAAAACCCCAATGTCAAGAAATAGCCACTCAATGCGAATTTGCACCTAAAACTGGCCTAAATGGACTTAGGCAAATACTCGTCATTTCTCACATGTAAGGGATAAAAAAAATTCTGAAAACATCAATTTATAGGTGGATGATTTATTCACTTGAAAATTAACTCATCTTTTTAAAACAAGTCTCTTTTCAAGGAGATATTTTCATTCCAAAAAAACCATTCAACCTGTTTTTCAGCCTGGCAAAAAAATGCTCGCCATTGGCAAAATTGGTTTAGTGTTGAAAAAAGGGATTAAGTAGCCTTGGGAAAATTCCCACCATTTCTCACATGTGAGGGATAAAATTTTATGAAAGAATCTTCTTGTAAGTGGATGATTTATGCACTTAACCATTAGCTCAATTTTTAAAAAAAGTTGGTCAAGAAAATATTGGCCTGCCAAAACAACCAGTCAACGGGAATTTGCACCTAAAATTGGCTTAAATGGCCTTAGAAAAATGCCTGTCATTTCTCACTTGTGTTGGATAAACAATTTGTGTGAGAATATGTTTATAGGTGGATGATTTATTCACTTGACCATTGACTCATTTTTTTAAACAAGTCTCTCTTTAAAGAGATATGTGCCTGCCAAAACAACCATTCATCATGTTTTGCACCCTGCTAGAAAAATGTTCGCCATTGGCAAAATTTGTTAAGTATTGAAAAACTAGATTAAATAGCCTTGGGAAAATGCCCACCACTTATCACCTATGAGAGATAATTTTTTTATGAAAGAATCAACTTGTAGGTGGATGATTTATGCACTTTAGCATTGGCTGATTTTAGAAGAAAAGTTTATGGTCAAGAAAATATTGGACTGCCAAAAGAGCCACTCAACCTGTTTTGCAAATAAAATTGGCCTAAATGGCCTTAGGAAAATGCCCAAAATTTCTCATATGTGAGGGATAAAATATTTCTAAGAGCGTCAGTTTGTAGGTGGATGATATATTCACTTGAATATTGACTCATTTTTTAAAAGTCTTTTTTCAAGGAGATATTTTCCTTCCAAAACAACCATTCATCATGTTTTGCACCGACAAAAAAATGCTCGCCATTAGCGAAATTGGTTAAGTATTGAAAAAAAGGATTAAGTAGCCTTGAGAAAATGCCCACCATTTCTCACCTGTAAAGGATAAAAAAATTCTGAAAGCATCAACTTGCAGGTGGATGATTTAAAACATCATTTCCAAAAATTAAAACATTATTTCCAGAAATTTAGAGACTCAACCAATCATTTTATATAATCAATGTTAAATTCATAATTCGAATATAAAATAAATTTTCATGGAAATTATTTACTATCATTCCTCATTTTTTTATTGCAAGGAAATAAAAACAATGAATAGAGTTTTCAACTGTAGATTCAACCAAGGAAATTAACAGGTTAAGGAAATTGGGTGTATGGTTCTACTCTATTTGTACTTCTTCTATAGAATGTTCCATCTACAGTGAAATCCAATACTATCAAATTAACAATTGATAGGGTTTCCTGATTTTTCATGTCCATCACAAAAAAGCACATCGATCCAATCCAAGTACACCCCATGTATGAAATATGGTATGAGGCATAATTACACATATATGATCATACTTATGCAAGAATCACCTCTGCCAAATTGACTACATACACATATATGAGCCTAGTTATCCATGATTTGGCAGGAAAGCCAATTTGTCATGATTAGCACAAAAATGCACACCTCCTCAACCAATCAACTAATGACTTTTCTTACTATCATAACTATCATCTCATAATATCTTGTGAATGAGATACACATAGAAGCAACAATTTAAAAAAATTTCTAAATATCGGTATGTACATCCTCTTATTCCTCACATTTCTTGTTTTTTATTAATCAATAGTAATAGACAAGTGCATTTTTATTTCAAATTGAGATTGCAATGCCTTAATATAATGGTTTATTGCTAGCTTGCACAGTGACGTACCTTCAACACATTTTTTTGCTTGGATAAATTTTCAGGATTGTCTTTTGTGTGAGTCTCCTTGATGGCCAAAGGTAAGGACGAATAAACTGGCATGTTTTTGTTCTTTCATGGCCATGCCAAATATCACTTCCAAAAAAATTGATTTTCTAAAAACTTTCTTAATTTAATTTCTTCCCCGATTTTTTTTAAGTTGTCTGCTAGGGACGTGATCAGGAATCGATGCTCAACCACTTTGATTAAGTTTCGAAAAATATTATCCGTTTAATTACTTCCCTGATATTTCTTTAAGTTCCCGCTAGATGGGTGATCGGGAAGGATGCTCAACCATTTTCATTTTCGGAAAATTTCTTTGTTTATTACTCATGAGATCGTGATTAGGAATAGATGCTCCACCACTTCTATCACATAATTGTGCCACCTGTTGGTTGTGGAGCCTGATCTCCGGAGATATTTATTGAGCAGTCGTGTTTGTACCCTAGGTTTACTATACACTCATCCTAGCCGGGGGGTGCGGGGGGGGGGGCCATCCCCCTGGTCTGGGGGGTCCAGGGGCAGCGCCCTCCGCCCCCGAGGAAAATTTTTGAGATGTGTGTTGGCCAACAGTTTTGCGCACCCATGGTATTGGGTTAACCATAGCATTTTCCCCTGGTATTTCCCCTATAAAAGAAAGCATTGTAACATAGCTGTAATGGTATTGTATTGTATTGAAAACAATCTATGTGGTTGTGTGAGAGAGACTGTGAGAGCATGAAGAGGAAGTGCAGCGGTATTGTTGCAGATTGTATCCCTTCATCTTCCACTTCTATCACATAATTATGCCACCTGTTGATTGTGGATCTCCTGAGATATTTATTGAGCAGTCGTGTTTGTACCCCAGGTTTACTATACACTCGTCGCAGCCGGGGGGTGGGGGGGGGGCCATCCCCCCCGACTAGGGGGTCTAGGGGTAGCGCCCTCCACCCCTGAGAAAAAATTTTGGGATGTGTGTTGGCCAACAGTTTTGCAGACCCATGGTATTGGGTTAACCATAGTATTTTCCCCTGGTATTTCCCTTATAAAAGAAAGCATTGTAACAGAGTTCTGTATGGTATTGTATTGTATTGAAAACAATCTTTGTGGTTGTGTGAGAGAGACTGTGAGAGCGTGAAGAGGAAGTGCAGTGGTATTGTTGCACGTTGTATCCCTTCATCTTTCTGGATGGTAATAAAAGGACTGACAATTTCTTTGTGGACGTAGCCCATCGTTTGGGTGAATCATGTTATAGTTGTGTCTCTGTGTAATGTGTTTAATGTGTTTTGCATATTGTTTAATGATTAACTATATATATGTTATTGCTCTACGGTCATGTTTTCTAACAATAGGTATCAGAGCCAAAAGGTCTATTTGGCTGGGAAACTTGCAGGAAAGAAGGGTTCCTGGTTCGAGTGGGAGCAATGGCGGAAGAAGGAAAGTTTAGGGTCGAGAAATTTAATGGCTAAAACTATCATTTATGGAAGATGCAAATGGATGACTATCTGTACCTACTGTTGGGCAGAAAAGCAAAACAATCAGCGACTATGAAGGATGAAGAATGGGAGGTTCTTGACAGAAAGGCATTAGGAACAATACGATTGTTCCTAGATTCATCGGTGACTTTCAATATTTCGAAAGAAAAAACAACAGAGGGCGTGATGAGCGCATTGGGTAAGCTCTACGAAAAACTCTCGGCTTCCAACAAGGTATTTTTAATGAAGCATTTACTTAATATGAAGATGTCGGAAGGTGGATCTGTTGTCGATCATTTAAATGAGTTTAATACACTTACTAGTCAGTTAAGTTCTGTAAGTGTGAGCTTTGATGATGAGGTTAGGGCTCTTCTAATTTTGTGCTCATTTCCAGAAAGTCAGAATAGTTTGGTCATGGCTATAAGTAACTTTGTCCCTAATTCAAACACTCTTAAGTTTGATGATGTTGTTGGTGTTATTCTTAGCAAGGAAATGTGAAGAAAAAGCACGGGTGAGATATCAAGTAATGCGTTGACCATAGAGAGCAAAGGAAGACAAAATGAGAGAGGAAGGAGCCCAAGAAATCGTGGCAAGTCTAAAACGGGAAGATCCAAGTCCAGATTCGGAAAAATAGAGTGCTAGAACTATGGTAAGAAAGGACACTTAAAGAAAGACTACAGAGCACCAAAGAAGAAAGGTGAGAAGCAGCAAGAGACTACTCAGGAAGCGAATGTAGCAGGTGATGTGTTACAAGATTCTTTGATTCTTGCATTAGATAATACTAGTGATTACTGGGTAGTAGATTCAGGGGCTTCATGTCATGCTACACCCCATGGGAAATTCTTTCATGATTATGTTCAAGGTGATTTTGGACATGTTTTATTGGGGGATGATGAACCATGTAAAATTGTTGGAAAGGGTAAGGTACGGATTAAGTTAAATAATGGAAATGAATGGTTGCTAAAAGATGTAAGGCACATTCCTGCTATGAACAGAAATATGATCTCAATAGGAAAATTGAGAGATAGCGGCTATTTGTCTACGTTTGGAGAAACGTGGTGGAAGATTACTAAAGGATCAATGGTAATAGAAAAAGAAGATAGGATAGGTATGTTATATTTATGTCCTCGTAATACTAATCATTCTATCTCTGTAGCTTCCACAGAAACAGGTGCGGCATTGTGGCATCATAGGCTTGGACACATGAGTGAGAAGGGGATGCAGATTCTCCACTCAAGGAAACTTCTTCCAGATTTGAGGCAGGTAGGTTTGGAATTCTGTGAGAACTGTGTTTATGGAAAAAAGAAGAGAGTTAGATTTCTCAGGGTTGGGAAACAAAAGAAGAGTGAAAAGTTAGAGCTTGTCCATACAGATGTATGGAGACCAGCTCAAGCACAATCTCTTGGTGGCTCTCGTTATTATGTTACTTTTATTGATGATGCAACTAGAAAAACTTGGGTTTATTGCATTAGACAGAAATCTGATGTGTTTGATACTTTTAAGAAGTGGAAAGCTTTCGCTGAGAATGAGATAGGAAAAAGGTTGAAATGTCTCAGATCTGATAATGGAGGTGAATACTACAGCAAGGAGTTTGACAGTTACTGTTCACACAATGGGATTCGTAGAGAAAAGATAGTCCCTGGAATACCACAAGAAAATGGAGTTAGAAAAGATGAACAGAACGATCATGGAGTGTGCAAGGTGTATGAGATTGCATGCAGGGGTGCCCTTACAGTTTTGGGTTGACGTTGTAAACATTGTTGTTTATTTAATAAACAGAGGGCCTTCAAGCGCTTTGGATGGTGGGATTCCAGAGGAGGCATGGACAGGTAAACAGGTAAAATACTCATTTATGAGAATTTTTGGTTGTAAAGCATTCGTCCATATTGATAAAGATGATCGAACAAAGCTTGAGGCTAAATCCAAGAAATATACCTTTATTGGATACGGGGTTGATGATTTTGGTTATTGTTTGTGGGATTATGAAAAATGAAAAATCATTAGTAGTAGAGATGTAGTATTCAATGAAAAGGTCATGTACAAAGATCAGTTGCAGGAAAAGAAAGTGGAAAAGGAAAACACAAAGTACACCGTGCTTGATGACATCAAAGAAGATGAAGTTCCAAAGGCACCAGAAAATCGAGAACAACAACAGGTACCTGAAACTCCTGCAACTGTAAGAAAATCTACTAGGTTAAGTAGACCCCATGAATGATTCTCTCCTTCACTGTATTATTTATTGATGACTGATTATGGTGAACCAGAATGTTATGAAGAGGCAATGCAGGTAGAAACTAGAAAGAAGTGGGAGCAAGGCATGAATGAGGAGATGGACTCATTGGTAAGAAACCAGACTTGGGATTTGGTTCAGTTGCCTACAGGAAAAAGGACATTGCAGAATAAATGGATTTACAGGTTGAAGGAAGAAGATGAAGGCAAGAAGCGATACAAGGCTAGAATTGTTGTAAAGGGGTTTGCACAAAAGAAAGGTATATACTTTGATGAAATATTTTCTCCTGTTGTTAAAATGATTTCAATTAGAACTATTTTAATTCTAGTGGCGGTAGAAGATTTGCATCTTGAACAGTTAGATGTAAAAACAATATTTTTGCATGGGGATTTGGAGGAAGAGATTTATATGCAGCAGCCACAGGGGTATGAGATCAAAGGGAAGGAGAATTTGGTTTGCAGGTTGAAGAAGAGCTTGTATGGCCTGAAGCAATCTCTAAGGCAGTGGTATTTAAAATTTGATAAGTTTATGACAGAACAAGGTTATGATAGATGTCATTATGACCACTGTGTTTATTTCAAGATTCTAGATAACGGAATATATATTATCTTGTTATTGTATGTAGATGGCATGCTTGTTGCAGGGTCTAACATGTAGGATATAAATGTGCTCAAAAGAAAACTAGCTAAATCATTTGCAATGAAGGATTTGGGTGCTACAAAGCAAATCCTTGATATGAGAATAACAAGAGACAGGAAAAATCACAAATTGACGTTGTCTCAAGATGAGTACGTCGAAAAGGTGTTGCAGAGGTTTAGAATGCAGAATGCAAAACCAGTTAGTACACCTTTAGCCAACCTTTTCAAACTAAGTAAGGAGATGTGTCCAGAGACACAGGAAGAGATAGATTACATGTCCAGGATTCCCTATTCATCAGCGGTTGGAAGCTTGATGTATGCCATGGTGTGCACAAGACCAAATATTGCACATGCAGTGGGAGTTGTGAGCAGGTATATGAATAATCCAGGTAAAGAGCATTGGAAAGCAGTACAACGGATTCTCAGGTATTTGAGAGGTACCGCTTCTCATGCATTATGTTTTGGAGGTTCAGACACTGTTCTACGTGGATATGTTGATGCAGATATGGCTGGTGATAAAGACAACAGGAGGAGTTTACTGTGGGTGGAACAGCAGTAATTTGGATTTCAAAACTGCAACAGGTTGTTTCACTTTCAACAATGGAAGCAAAGTATGTTGTTGTTACAGAGGCTAGTAAGAAGATGATTTGGTTGTAGAGGTTCATGGAGGAATTGGGTAAGAAGCAAGAGAATAGTAGGTTGTACAGTGACATCCAGAGTGCCATTCATCTTGCAAAGAAATTTGCCTTTCATTCGAAGACTAAACATATACAGCTCAAGTACCGCTTCATAAGATATGTTCTAGATGAAGGACTGTTAAAACTAGAAAAGATACATAGTAGCCACAATCCTGCAGACATGTTGACAAAGGGAGTAACCAGAGAGAAACTGAGTTCTTGCTCGGTTTCTGTTGGCCTTCAAGCATGAAGGTGAAAATAAGAAATTTTCCAAATCCAAGGTCCAGAGCATAGCCCCGCAAGTGCAGCAGCGGTGGAGTTGTTGTAATCAGTCTCTAAGTGGGAGATTGTTGGTTGTGGAGCTTGATCTCTGGAGATATTATTGAGCAGTCATGTTTGTATCCCAGGTTTATTGTACACTCGTCCCAGCAGGGCGGTGTGGGGGGTGGGGGCATCCCCCTTGGTTGGGGGGTCGAAGGGGCTAGTGGGGGTTTAGGGGCGTAGCCCCCAAGGAAAATTTTTGAGATGTGTTTTGGCCAACATTCTTGCGGACCCATGGTATTGGGTTAACCGTAGTATTTTCCCATGGTATTTCCCCTATAAAAGAAATGATTGTAACACCATTGTGCATGGTATTGTATTGTATTGAAAACAATCTATGTGATTGTGTGAGAGAGACTGTGAGAGCATGAAGATGAAGTGCAACAATATTGCTGCAGGTTGTATCCCTTCATCTTTCTGGATGGTAATAAAAGGACTGGCAATTTCTTTGTGGACATAGCCCATCGTTTGGGTGAATCACGTTATATCTGTGTCTCTATGTAATGTGTTTAAAGTGTTTTGCATCTTGTTTAATGATTTAACTGTGTATATGTTATTGCTCTACGGTCATGTTTTCTAACACCACCCTTTCTTAAATACGTAGAATTTAAAAACGAATTTACTTGCAGGTTTCAACGCTAGTTATTTAATGCAATTTGGAAATTCAAAATAGCTAACATTTTCTGAAACCCACCTTCGCTTTGACATATCGCTGCCTAACTCATGTTGAACATGTGTTAACTCTATTTTTTGTCGAAAATTGTCTCGATTTGCTAGGAAATTGTCTCCATTCAAATTTTTTTGGCTAAATATTTTTCTGATTTCAATTATTCTTTTGACTTACTCACTATATTCACAACATAAAATATTATTTCCTCAACCATCTTGAGAATTTTAACCAATCAAAAACAAAATATTTTGACAAAGAAAAGCATATTTTGGCATCATTCTTAATTAAAACGGATAGATGTTAAATTTTGATAAATGTTATGGAACATATTATGGGGAGAAATCATAGAGATAGTCCATTGTCAAAAAAAATATCAGCGTACCACGAAATTACAGCCTTCTCCTTAATGTCTATATTTCAAAACAACACAGTCGAAGCAAGGTCTGCTGCATGTTGCATTAGCGAATCGTAGCTGCCAATTAATACCTCAATACTGTCATTTCACAGCTTTGGAAGAAATGACAGGTTAATCTATCAAAAAAAATTAATATAGTGCTGGAAAAATCATTGGTTGTTATCAACGAAAATTGAATCCATTAAATATAGCCACATCACATGCATTTGGGGTTTGTTCGTTGCTCTAACAATTGGAAAATGCCCGTGGAGAATACTTAAGGGAAAACAAGCTGCCACATTGTCCATACAAGACTCTATCAAGGCGGATTTTAAAGATTCAACGCGTCGGTAACTATAGAAAGGTGTGCACATATGGTCCAAACATCAAAGAGTGTGACCATTGACAAATAGCCTAACACAAACTCAAGTTGGTTTTAAAATAAAATATTCATCAAAAGTTTTTAAGAGTAAATTTTACGTGGGGCTATATCTAATTAAGTGAATATTATATAAAGATTGTGGAAGTTAAAAGATAGGTGCATTATTACAATAGAAGGATATAGTTTAGTTTTAAGGAATAGATCAATTGTTAAGATATTTGTACTCTTTAAAAGGGGAGAGGTTATAAGTTCAAGTTTTGAGTTTTTTGTTTAAAGGTAGATGATTTACCACTTTTACCATTTATGAAAGATGGAGAGGTATTGGTGGGTTTCCTGGTTACTTATTCCAATTTGAAAAAAAATTAATAGAGGGATATAGTATATTTATAAATTATTTTTTAAATATTTTACTCGTATTGAAGGTTTTACATCACCAAAAATTTTAAAATTTTATTTTCAAACAATTAGTAGGAAAAACTAATATAAAAATAATACTTAAAAAAAAAGAATTTATCAAGAGAAAAGTATAAAGTGGAAAAAAATATTTATATAAAAGGGATATTAAAGTTATAAAGGAGAAGGTATAATTTTTTGACAAAATAAAATGGATTGCAATGGTGAAAATAAAGGAAGATGTCCTAAAACTTCAAGAGTTTTTGCTTCAATGCTAATTAGAGTCAAAGGGACACTTAGAGGGAAAGATATCAATATCCTCATCGATCGCATCCAACGTGATAATTATATTAGTATTGAATTCGCTAACCAATTAGTGATTCTCGAGTCAAATATAATTGAAAAACTAGATTCATGGAACAAAAAACAATATAGCATAAGCAATTACAACTTAACATTGGAGCTTATATTGTCGAATCGCAATTCACTGTTAATTCTTTGTGGTATAATGACGGTGACATAATTTTGGGATTACCTTGAATACAAACATGGGGGACTTTCATCTTAAATTCCAAAAATAAGTTTCTAATTTTTTCCTATAAGAAGAAGAATCGCATTGTTGGACGTTACAATGAAGTCAGAGTTAGAAGCTCCATCATCTGAAGACTTCAAAGATATCTCAAAGGTGATTTCGCAAGAATCATAATCCGATACCGAAGATGCAGAAAGAATTCGACATGGTTGTCATTGATAAACACTGAGACATCTCTTGTCTAAGAGATCATAGCCACAAATTACTTGTTCAAATCAAGAATACAAAGGGCAAAACACAGTGCAACCAAAATTTAGAAGAGTAGAATCAAGATATCCATAAAAATTATCAAGAAAAGATGAATAAAATTCTTGAGAAAAGATGCATAATACAGGTTGAAAATTTAAATAAAATTTGGAAAAAACCTGCTATTGTTTAAATGCCCAACGTTTCAGACTAACATGAGAAGTCTGAAATGTTGGGAATTTAAACAATAACAGGTTTTTTCCATTTTTTATTTAAATAAAATTCATCCTTAAAAAGGTTAATCAGAAGTTGCTAGAACAAATAAAAAGGTTAAGAGAAGGAGAGAAAGAGAATAAAGATACTAAAATGAAGTCGACAAGTTTGATGATATTGTATAACTCTTACGTTTAAGGCGACATAATCTGAATTTACTTACACAAATTAGAAAGCTAAAGCATGATAAGAAATCTTTACAAGAAGAGTATGATCGCAAGGGGTCATTGGTTGACAAAGAAAATATGACTAACCCAATAAAGAATTCATCAGATGCTCAAATTCAAACACCAAAAAAGGGAACCAATATACTTCACTCTCAAGTGAAAATAGTGCCAAGCCCTCAATGCACCAAACTATGTGAAACTTAGTTCTTTGAGGTCCTAGTTTTGAATCTAAGCACAACTAAACAACATTACAGAGCTAATAGGCACTCAAATTCAGAAGAATTATTATATTGAAAAATCACTACAAACGTCAAAATAAGATGGTACCAAAGAACAATCGCAAAAGCTTAGGATGCCTTATCATCATCTAAATCACAAGAAATGATATGACCATCAACAAGTTCAAAACGAACGTAAACAGATGAGTTGTGATTTCAAAAAAGAATGGAGACAAAATCAACAAACTGGTTGGAAGCAAAAAACAAGAAGTTCCAACAAAAAATTGATTAATGAAGCTTAACTTGGGATGGACCATGTCACAAATAATGCAACATTTTTACGTAAAAGTTCGTAACTCATATCATCTCATTTCATGAAGTGTCGCAGCTACCAACATAGAAGGTCATGAGAAGGCATTGTGATCAATAGCAAGGCATAAGTTTTCCAATATACATCGTAACTCAAGAAGATGTGAATCATGTTGAAGAACAAAGAATTATGCAATGACATTACAAGCAAGTGTAAAGACATAATGCATTTTCACCCATATGCTTTTAGGATAGATCATTTCTAAAGAGGGATGTGTTAGTCCCAAAGTTGAACTAGGTTGAAGATAGAACAAGCCTATGCATGATGAGTCTCAAAATTTAACGAAATTAGAGCTATATCGGAGTGTAAATTGGGGTTTGAGTCACTTTTTTAAAATGCTCTGAATCTTTAACAGGTTGTAGTGAATAAAATTGTGAATGCAAAGGCAAATTGAATAGAGGAACTTTATTGAGTAAGGAAGAACAAATAGGAAAATGGAAATGTATGAAATGATGAAAACAAATCTTCAAATAGGAAGCACCAAAGGGTGAATTTCCTAACGTAAGATAAGCTTCGAATGTACTGAGTTGTAATGAACATAATTCAGTAAATCTTTACAGTTTGCAAGGGCTAACATGAGATCTTCATATTTCTTTAACAGTTATACATTCCACAAAAGCAAAATATATAGAAATCTTCCATATACAGAGCAACATGAGATGTATTAAAGTTCATAACATAACCAAATGAACTTTGAACTTTTGTAATAACATCCAAATTTAATCACGAACAAAGGATCTACGATTCTCAATTCAGATCAAATAATAATGCACATCCGGTGTTATTTTTCTCATGATTCCTCACAAACAAATGAATAGATAAGAACAAACATCGAAGGAACAATCTGTAGGACTTCATTTCATTAATCTATGGCTAAAAATTTTAAATGACAAAAGTATACACATGACTTAACAACATAGAAAGAATACTTATAGTTCTAAAATTGTCATCCATTTGCTCATATCTCGAGCTACATTATATAGGCCTTTGAGGCGCCTAAAATCAGTTTAATTGTTATTTTACTTTTAACATAAAAGTATGAGTTTTTTACTATTTACTTTTTTACATTGAAAAATTACATTTAAACACAAAACTATATTTCAGGTTTTGTTTTCTGCCTCTGCCTCTTTTATTTCCTTGAGTGGGTGATTGTTGACAACACATTGTTGGTTGAGATGGAGCGGGTGCATATCCAGGTGGAATACCAATCTGAATCATTCCCTATATTATTTATGTATATGCTTGACTTCCTGGCTACATTGGACCTCCAGGTGGCGTAAATGTCAATGGTGTAGTTTGTCTTGTGTATTGCTACGCTACAGGTGGTACTTGTGTAAACTGTTGAGCTGGAGGAGGAACTCATTGTGTATTATGTGGATGCTGAGAACATGACCCAGTTGCTTTCTTTGTATCCTGTGGTGGAGGTGGAAGAGATATCTTATGGTACCTGGTTACCAGTTTCCAATCCTTCCCTAGTGGGATATTATGATTTTTTATATTTTCCAATGCCAAATTTGCTTCAGAATGTCTCTCATACATTAGAGGTTCCAGGTCCTTGAAAATTGTTTTGAGCCTTGTCCAAATATTAAAAGAGTGCTTAAGTCTTTCAAAATCTTGATTGCCATGTATTACTCCTTCTAGATACTCTTCTGGATTTGCATTTCTCTTTTCCCTTAGCTTGCTTCGATGTTCCTCTTTAGAATAAAATTATGCATTTCCATCCCATAAGGTAGGAAGTCCAAACTTGGTCACCCCATTAAACATTGTTTTGAAATATGATATGTCATCATCCAAGTTGTTTGAGCTATATTCTATTACCCTATACAAAGTTTGTTTCAATATCATTTTTTAGCAATTTTGATGACTTGTGTTATGTTATCTAATTGCAGCTCTTCTAACAGTTTGTTGGTCCTACTATTTAGATAGCCAATTCTCTCCATATACTAGGTAGGCTTCTCTCCTATTGTGATTGCCACCCATTTCATTTCTGGCATTAACAACTTATATGTCTCCATTTTAGCAATCATTAGATCCAAAAGGTCTCAATTTTGATTGAATCTCTAGGTTATTTTATCCCTTATCTCCTGAGCCTTTCTTCTTAGCAATTCTTCCCTTGAGCATCCATTTGTAATGATGTAACCTAATCTGTAAATTCATCTAATTCTCTTTTTAGGTCAGTGATGTCATCATTTGTTTTGCTAGCATCATGTTCAAGCTCAACAATTCTATTATTTTCCTGTTTTATGTCATCTTCTAGACCCTTAATCTTGGTATGTACATCTTCTTCAATTCCGGTTGGTTCATCTAGAGCTTCATCCTCCTCCATGGCATCCACATCAACTATCTCTTTTGTGGTTGAGTGACAGGATCTGGAATACTCTGCTATGCTCCTGTCTGAACTGGTGTTTTCTCTGCAATATCGGAAGTTATTGTTAATGGGGGCATACTTTGTGCTCTGGAAGTTTTTTGAAACTCCAGTGTACCTATCTGTGATGTTAGCTCACTGATCCTTTTATCGCTTTCTTCTACCCAACCTCTGTATTTCACCGTAGTAGCTAACATATATTCTTTTTCTTTGCATGTCATTATTGATCTTCTGCACACCGTACTTCCTAAATTCCCTGTTAATAGAATGTAAGTCTGTTTAGACTAGGCTAGGTCTTGTAGGAATGATGGCTATTTACTTTTGAGGTACTGTGAATTCCAAATATGGATATGGCATAAACCTTGTTGGTGGATTTCCTTGGACTATTACTTGTTTATTCACTTCACCAACCTCTTTGGATACCTTTGCTTCCATTTTGTTTTTTTGCAAATGCTTCGGTTGCTTCTACTTGATTAGTCCTCTACATCTTAGGCTGGGGGGATTACTCTTCCTGGTCTATTTCCATGTCTTGTGCTCCCATTTTCTTCCCTTCTACTTGCTCAGACTAGGTTTACTCTGCTAAAGCTTTTAAAAACTTTTCTACTTTTACCCAGATGTCCTTATTTGCAATAGCTTCCATATCTGGCCTAGGAGTACATTCATAGGCTGAGTTTTTGTTTTCTAATATATGTTTTGTTGTCATCCTGTGTTGATCATATGCCACTAGTTTAGCTTTATTGAAGTTCAAATGTTCCAGGAAACCTTCCATGTACTAGAGTGCACTTAGAGAATTTATTTGGAAATGACCCACATCTTTGGGGATGTGGAAAGAATTATTTTTTTTGACGCTCCTGAAATGTAATTCATCTGATAAGAATCTTTGTCTAACATATTCCATGTCTAGTACTCTTATTCTCATAAAAGTAAGTAGCTTGTATGGTTTTCCTTCAAAACCATAAACTTTGATAAATGTATGATCTTCAAAAAGAAACCAATCACCTACTACGGTTTTTAGGGTGAATGCAACCACTCCCTACCTTCTTGAGGCATTCTAGGTAGGTCAACCCCATGCCCCATGGATAATATTATAGGAAATATTCATCGCCTTATTAGTGAACTCTGTGAAGTTAGAGTTATTTGCTTGCCTTAAAACACAGGGTTTCACTCATGAACTAAAAATTTTGTACTCGTGTCATATGTCATCTTTAGGCCTAAGCCTTAAAAATGCTTATAGTTTTGGTACAAAAACAAGAAGAATAAGCAGGAAGGGTATCTGAATATTTCTAAGGGAGAAAATCTAGTCAACTGATGGTTTAGAACTTAGGCTAGGAAAGCATAAATGTTCCAATTGGGGCTTTCTTTGATAGAAGAGTGCAGGTGTGCTAGAAAACCTAAGATGGTTTCGTCAACTTCTTCATCATTCTTGTACCCTAGGATAATGCACAAGAGGGAAATGATTTTCTTGGATTCTGACTTGAAGAATATGGTTTTGAATGGAGGTTTTGAGATTTGTGTGACCATACCAAGCTCCATATGATGGGTTAGGACAGAGGCCTTATTGATAGGGTTTAGGGTTTGATAGCTTAAGGCCATTTATCTTCCCCTACATGATGGAGGCCTTTTGAATTATGTATAGCAATTTTTTTCCAATATTCTATGTGTCAATTTTACATATAATCATAGATCTATCAGAGGACAAAATCATTTTCTAAATTGGGGAGTAGCATGTCGAACACCAGATGGTGAATTCTGGAAAATATACGACTAGGGGACAGATTGAACGTCCAAACCCCACTGCTAGAAAGGTGATGAGGATGTAATTGGATTTAAAGAGACTGGTCTCAACTTTTGTTTCCCTGCAAATAGTTGACATTCAATGCATGATCTCAAAATGAGATTTATATTAGCAAATAACTTTGACCAATAATATCCATCTCTCAAAACTTTGTAGGAAATAGACCTCCATGCATGATGGCCTCCACATACTTCTTTATGCAATTATGTGATAATCACCTCAATTTCATCTTCAACCACCCAATTTAGCAAGATTCCTCAAGGGTCTGTCCAATAGAGGTACTCATCAAGTATGCAATATTTTACTGCATGCAACTTCGTAGATCTATCTTAGGCTTTGGGTGGGTAGACGTTTTGGACATTCTAAATTCATCAAATAATAGACAATATCTTTATACCATTCAGATTCTTGAAATTTTGGGTTCACCTTCATGGTATCATCTTATGCTTCCTATACACTTTTCAACTTTTCTTCTTTTGTTAACTCTATAATCAAATTTAGGTCTAAAGCTTTGTAGTTGATTTAGCTAACAGTTTGGCCAATCCCTATCCTTATACCAATTTGGTTGGTTTTATATCCAGGTCATATTCTTGGATTGTAGTGATCCAATTTCTCCTCCTTCATTCACTATGAGTCTGAAATATAATATATTTTACCACTGTGTGTGGGACATAAGAAACAAATTCTAAATGTAACACATAACACCCAAAATATTTCAATGCCTTCAGCATTGCATAGACTTGTTTTTCCAGCAAACTATACTTTAATTCTCCATATATTAGGGCTTTGCTAAAAAATTCCATTGGTTGTTCATGTCCATCTTCATTCTTTTGTAACAGTATAACTGCAATAGTATGTGTTGATGCAAAATAAAATATAAGAAAAGGATTGGAATAATCAGGGTTGATCAACACTGGTGCTTCTCCAATGGATCTTTTCAGGGCTTCAAAATCTTATTTTGCTTCCTTGGTACATTTTACCTCATTACCTGTTTTTAGCATGTTGTTAATAGTCTTAATTAACTCAGTCATGTTGGTAATAAATATTCTCAAAAATTTTATTCTTCCCATAAATTAATGTACCTATTTTTTGTTTCTTGGAGCTTCTAATGCTTGAATTGTTGCTACCCCTTTTTATTATATTCTTACCCCATAGTTTGATACAATGTGTCCCAATAGTTTGCCTTCGTACAAAATGATTCTATACTTTTTTGGGGTTTAGAGAAAGTCCATACCTCCTGCACTTCTTGAATGTCTTCTTTAAATGAGATAAATTCTTCTCATCGGTCTTCAAGAATACAACCATATCATCTAGGTATATAACTATGAATATGTTTGTCTCCTACAAAATCTATATCCATTACACGTTGAAAAGTGGTTCCTACATTCATTATTCCAAATGGAACATTATCATAGATCAAATTTCCCCATGGGGTAGTAAATGGCGTCTTCTACCTATCCTATTTACTCATGGCAACCTGATTATAGCCTAAAAAACATCCATCATAGAAATCATGTTTGCCCCCACTACTTTCAGCAAAATATCCATTTTGGGAAGAGGGTAGTTGTCTTTTAGAGAACATTTGTTAAAGTTTATGAAATCAACGCATAACCTTATTTTTGCACTATTTTTTTCTAACAGGAACAAGATTAGCAACCCATTCAAAATATCTCAAAGGAATTATTATTTTTGCATCTAACAATTTCCTTATTTCCTTTTCTATAATGGGCAGTAAGATGGGATTTGTTTGCCTAAGTTTTTGTTTGAAAGACTTTGTTCCAAGCTTTATATGGGTCTTGTGTCAATTATTGATGTATCATAAATGTTTAAATCTTCGATTTTCCATGTAAACACATATATATGCTCTTTAAACATTTCTATGTACCTTTGTTTTATTTCCTCGGCTAGAAACTTAGATAATTTGATATTCTTAGGCTCATAGATAGTGCCAATATTTATTTCTTCCACATCCTCTTCTTTAGGATGGATTACATGCTTGTGAGGCACATCTTTTTTTATCAAAGAGTCTTTCTAAAGGAATCAATCCTTTAGGAATGAAGTTATTTTTCAGCTATACAATTTTGTGATTTTCTACTTTGTTGCTTAACTGCATATATGTGTTTTCTTCTTGCTCTTGACAGTTTACACTTTCATCTTCATCTTGTTCTTTGTCAATACATGTGTTGGAAAACCCATCCATTAGTTCCAAAAATATTTTACTTTGTTGAACATCTTCAAACACTTGCCAGTGCTTAGTATTATTAGGGACTGGTGGTCTGTAGACCATTTCTACTTCATGTTTAACTTTAATCTATGTAGGAGGCTTAAATGTATTGGCTGCTACTGCTAATGCGTCATCTTTTTTTATTTTCTTCTCTAGGAACGACAGTAATGTTAAATGCAGGAAATAAATTTTCAATCAAATCCCATACTTCATTCCTATAAACTCTCATTCTATGATGTTTTGTTTGATAAATGGCTTCAATCTGTTGCGCTATCAATTTAGAGTATCCAAAAACTTATATCTGAGTTATTCTCATTCTCCTTGTTGCCTCTAATCCCAGGCTTAATGCTTCATACTCTACCACATTGTGTGTGGTCTCAAATTTCAACTTAAAGGGAAACAAAATTTCTTCCTTATTGGGTGAGATAAGTACTACACCAGCTCCTACCTCTTCTTTGGTGGAGGATCCATCAAAATAAATGTCCCAAATCTCATCTTGTGTGGGATTTGTTACACCGATGATATATCTTAGAATTTTGGGGTGGATTACCATCTATGTTTTTTCATCTACGGACGAGAATGAGACAAGTGTATTGTCAAGATTGATTCTATGGGCGTTGTCCAAAATTAATAATTAATAATTTCAAAAAAATAAAAAATAACTTAATTAACATGTGATAAGTACACTTAGTGATAGTTGTAAAATATAAAATTAATCTTCAACTATTTGATTATTAGATACAACTACGATCTTAACTCCATGGATGATTAGATACAACTATTACCTTAACTCCAATGATTCTAGAACTATTAGCTTAACTTCAACTTAGATACCATCTATGTTTTTTCATCTACGGACAATAATGAAACAAGTGTACTATCCAGATTGATTCTATGGCCGTCGTCCAAAATTCATAATTAATAATTTCAAAAAATAAAAATAGCTTCGTTAACATCTGATAAGTAAAATTAAACTTCAACTTCAACTATTTGATATTAGATACAACTATTCAATTAATAGATACAACTATGAACTTAGCTCCATTGATGATACAACTATTAGGTTAATGTCAACTCCAATCATGACTTTTACTTGAACTTCAATTCCCAATATATTAACTTTTAAATTAACTATTAAATACAACTATTAGTTGGAAAAATTAAACTTCAACTTCAAATATTGGATTATTAGAAACAATTATTTAATTAATAGATACAACTATGAGCTTAACTCTAGTG
Source organism: Pseudotsuga menziesii (assembly GCA_001517045.1). Lineage (NCBI taxonomy): Eukaryota > Viridiplantae > Streptophyta > Pinopsida > Pinales > Pinaceae > Pseudotsuga > Pseudotsuga menziesii. Next base: position 31,539 of record LPNX010284295.1, on the reverse strand, counting down.
ATGATACAACTATTATCTTAACTTCAACTCCAATCATGACTTTTACTTGAACATTGTTGATATATTAAATTTTAAATTAACTACTAGTTTAACTCCAATGATTCTACAACTATTAACTTAACTTAAACTCTAATCACAGTTATATTGGATAACTATTAGCTCAACTATTAGATACAAATATTAGCTTAACTCCAATGATTCTACAACTATTAGTTTAACTTTAAATCTAATCGTTTAAGGCTTAGTCGAAGTATATTTGGCATCTAGGAGTCTCACTAATGTGCACTTGTGTAACAGTCAAACTCCTAATAAACTCCTCCATCTGGTATTTGGGCATCTAGCTAATTACACCGATAAACGTATATATCTTAGAATTTTGGGATGGACTACCATTTCTGTTTTTTCATCTATGAATGATAATGAGACAAGTGTACTGTCCAGATTGATTCTATGGACGTCGTCCAAAATTCATAATTAATAATTAAAAATAAATAAAAAATAGTTTAGTCAACATATGATAAGTACAATTCAATTCAACTTCAACTATTCGATTAATTGATACAAGTATGAGCTTAACTCCATTGATGATACAACCGTTAGCTTAATGTTAACTTCAATCATGACTTTTAATTGAACTACAATTGCCATATATTAACTTTTAAATTAACTATTAGTTGAAAAAATTAAAATTCAACTTCAATTATTTGATTATTAGATACAACTATGCGATTAATAGATACAACTATGAGCTTAACTCCATTGATGATACAATTGTTAGTTTAACTTCAACTCCAGTCATGACTTTTACTTGAACTGTAATTGTTGATATATTAACTTTTAAATTAACTAATAGATACAACTATTAGCTCTACAACAATTAGCTTAACTTCAACTCTAATCGCAGTTATTTTGGATAACTATTAGATACAAATATTAGCTTAACTCCAATGATTCTACAACTATTAGCTTAAATTCAGTTCTAATCGCTTAAGGCTTAGTCTAAGTACATTTCGCATCTAGGAGTCTAGCTAATGTGTGCTCGTGTAACAGTCGAACTCATAATAAAATTGTTTTAAACTCCTCCATTTGGTAGTTGGGCATCTAGCTAATTACAATGATATGCGTTTATATCTTAGAATTTTGGGGTGTTTTTTCATCTATGGACGAGAATGAGATAAGTGTACTTCCCAGATTGATTTTATGGGCGTTGTTCAAAATTCATAATTAACAATTTAAAAAAAAAAAAAATAGCTTAGTTAACATGTGATAAGTACGCTTCGTAATAGTTGGAAAAATTAAACTTAACTTCAACTTGGTAGTTAAAACTCTAATCATGATGATGTACAACTATTCTATTATTAGATATAACTATTAGATTACCTCCAATAATGATACAACTTTAGCTTAACTTCAATCCAATTATGACTTTAACTTGAAGTGCAATCAGTGATATATTAACTTTTAAATTGACTATTAGATACAACTATTAACTTAACTTCAATGATTTTACAAACATCAATGGTTTTACAACTATTAGATTGACTATTATATAACTATTAATAATTCAAATATATACCTCTTGGCATTTTCCGAACATATCAATCTTATTAATATGGTTGTTGCTAGTATCATTTACATCCACCAAAGGATAAATTGTTTTATCATAATCACACCCTCAAGAAAACATACATCATCCCATATCATCATCAACAAGATATATTGGGTATTTTATAGGAATACTACATTCACTTAACACATGCGTATCCGACTTCTCTGTATAGTCTTCTTGTTTCTCCTACAAACAAAGGGATGGTTGCATACTTCATATCCATCTGGATGGTTCCACCCATCCTATTTTCACAAGTCCTTGATAATAACATACCATATCTTGGGGGAACATTTGCTACCACAACATCTAGAGAATTCTCTTATGTGGAAGTTATGCTAAAGTGACAACCAAATCTTTAATCAGTCCCACACATTTCACAGGTTTAGAGTCAAAGATATAAATATCATGATAAGGCTTGGTGACTTCCAATCCCAGTTCATCCACTATCACTTTAGGCATGAGATTATGTAATGTTCTAGATTTTAGCATACAATTATGTATGCTAGAAAGATTCATCCATTTCATAGGTTTAGATTCAAAGCTATAAACATCATGATAAGGCTTGGTGACTTCCAATCCCAGTTCATCCATTATCACTTTAGGCATGAGATTATGTGATGCTCCAGATTCTAGCATACAAGTATGTATCAATTTATCATGTAAACTCATTGTTATGTAGAATGGGGAGTGTAATCAGAAGGCTCTTCATCAGCAACAAGCCCTAACTCAATCGCAGGACTCTCATCAGCTAGATTTATAGTATCATATTGATTTCTAGGATTATTTAATTTTAAATCCTTTTCAATATTTTTCATGTATGCATGTTTTTTTGCAAGTTTTGACAGAGGTATGGCAATCTTTAATTTTGAAATTTCATGCTCAATATCAAAGGGTTGTACATACTTCACTAGATCTTTTTTCTCAGGATCATATCTTTTAGGCTACAAATTTTCATTTGTCTATTGAGGAGCAAGAGGTGTAAACTTTACTCCTGAGGTAGATGGAGAGTCAAATTTATTTTGAACGGAAGGAGGTTTATCAACAGGGGCTAATTTATCAAATTATTTGACTCCTTTGGTATTTAGGAGATTTCTTAGGAATAAGAGCTTGAAGATGTCTTTCATTTGGTATAACCAGAGGATGTATAGGAGGATATTCATTCCTTCTTTCTCTATTTAAGATTTGAGGATTGAAAGGCCTTCTAAATTGATTTGGATTTCTTTGTCCCATGGCTTGAGTATTTCTATCTTAATTATGTCCCTCATTCTCAAGTCTAGCCAATTTGTTTTACAGCCCTGTCAATAACTTGGTCATCTCTTTTGTTTTATCCTCATGATTTTCTTTATTCTTGTTCTTATTTCAGGATTCAACCTCATCTTTAGGCTTCTTCTTCTCAAAGTCTTGCTTATGCTTTATCTTACATGTAGATGTCATATTCCCCTCTACATCAAGAGTGTCATCCTACCAAGAGTAAATAGAATTAGCAGGTAAGGTTCTACTCCATTTTCTTACCTATCCCTCAAGTGTTTGTACAAACAATCTCATATACACATCATCATCCTCTATCAGAAGATTATCAGTGAAATTATGAAAATTATCCATGTGTTCTTCAGGTTAAATATCTTTTTCTCCATCATATTTGGGTAATATTTTCAAATAATGATCAGGCATATCATGCAAATCTACATGTATGTTTAAAGGACCATATCTAGACGCAGTCCATGGGTTAACAGCTGGTGGTGGGACTTTATGACCTCTTCCTATCATATTTGGAGTTTGTGGGATAATAGGCTGTACAACTAGGATAAATGGAGGTCTTTGAGGTCTCAAAGAAGATTGATAAGAGCTAGACGTACTATCTGAATGAGATGGGGTTACAAAATGTGGTTCAAGAACTGTATCTAAAGGAGTATTAGAAAATTGCAAGGTCTTTATTGATTATTTAAATCCTCAAATATATCTTGATTTTCAAGTGAAGCAGATATCAAAGGGGAATTTAAAAGTGGAATACCCCCTCCTTGAGGTGATCTTAGGTTCCTCTAATGAGTTCTTAAGTATGAAGGGTTGAGGAGATCCTTTGCTTGTGGATTCTTTCTGATTTGTCGCTTACAAGAATCTAGCTTGATTCAGTAGAGTCTCTAGGTTAATTATTCAACCAATAATGTTTGACTTTGTTTCACCGTACACGAATCAAATCTTTTGCAATGTTGTACCCTAGGAATAGTTTTCTTTAATTGCGCTCTCCAGCAACAGCGCCAATTTTAATGTTAGTCCCATAGCTGAACTAGGTTGAAGATAGAACAATCCTAGTCATGATGAGGCTCAAATTTTAAAGATATTATAGCTATATCAGAGTGTAAATTGAGGTTTGAGTCATTTTTTAAAATGCTTTGAACCTTTAACAGGTTGCTGTGAATAAAATTGTGAATGCAAAGGAAAATTGAATAGAGCAATTTGTCAGAGTCGGGCATAAAAAATAGGAAAATGGAAAGGTATGAAATGATGAAAACAAATATTTAACAGTAGGAAGCATCGATGGGTGAATTTCCTAAAGGAAGGTCAGCTTCAAATGTGTTGAGTTGTAATGAACATAATTTAGTAATCCTTTACAATTTGCAAGGGCTAACATTAGATATTCATATTTATTTAATAGTAATACATTCCAAAAAAGAAAAATATACGGACATATTCCATATACAGAGCAACATGAGATGTATTAAAGGTCATAATAGAACCAAATGAACTTTGAACTTCTGTAATAACATCCAAAATTTAATCACAAATAGAGCATCTACGGTTCTAAATTCAAATAAAATAATACTACAATCTCGGTGTTATTTTTCTCATGAGTCCTCACAAACAGATAAACACAAAAAAAAACATAGAAGGAACAATCTATATGACTTCATTTCATTAATCTCTGGCCAAAAAGTTTGCATCACAAAAGTATACACTTGACTCAACAACATAGAAAGAATACTTCTAGTTCTAAGTTTTCCAACCATTTGCTCATATCTCCAGCTACATTTTATAGGCCTCTAAGCTCCCTGAAATCAGTTTAATTTTGATTTGAATTCTAATAGAAAAGTAATAGTTTTTTACTATTTACTTTTTTACGTTGAAAAGTTAATATTTTAACACAAAACTAAAAATAAACAAGGTATCTTGGAATGTCGTGATTGCGGTGTATGTTAAGAATGGTAGGGTAGACGATGAACGGGAATTGTTTGAAAAAATCCCTAAAGGAAATGTAGTCTCCTAGAATACCATGATTGTAGGGTATGCTCATATTGGTAGAATCGAGGATGCTCGCCAATTATTTGGAAAAATTCCTAAACAGGATGTGGTTTCCTGGACTGCAATGATTATTGGGTATGCAGAGAATGGGAAAGTGGAGGCTGCGAGGGATATGTTTGATAAATTAACCCAAAGGACTGTGGTTACACCGAATGCAATGATTGCAGGGTCTACTCTGAATGGTAGGATGGATGATGCCAAGAAGTTGATTGAGAAAGAGACTAAAAAGAATTTGATATCATGGAGTGTGAAGGTATTGGAGGCCAATGATTTATTTGATAAAAAGCAGGAGCGAAATGTGGTGTCATGAAATGTTATCATTGCAGGATATGTGTAGATTGGTAGGATTGACGAGGCCTATGAATTGTTTTAGAGAATGGATGGTAGGAGTATGGTTTCATGGGCTACAATGATCACAAGATTTGAACAGAATGGAAGAATAATGGAGGCACGACATGTGTTTGACAGCATGCCGGAAAGGAATGTGGTTTCATGGAATGCAATGATTGTAGGATATGCAGAGAGTGGCAGGATAGAGGAAGCTAACTGATTGTTTGAGGCAATGGAAAACTGTGATACAGTCTCATGGAGTACGATGATAACAGGATATGTCTAGGAAAGGAGAATACGAGATCCAAGGCGATTGTTAGATAAGTCCCATAGTTCTAATACATAGAGTTCTAATATTGTTGAATAGACCCACTAATAAGTCCCATACACTTCTTAGATCTTATCAATTCAACAACAGTCCTCTATCATAGAATATATTACTTTGATCCCCATTCATAATGAATGTATGCTAGATTCTACATAATTGAGAAACATCAACACTCCCCCTCAGCGAGGGAGACATTCCACATCACACCAATATTGTTGGTCTGATACATAGAGTTCTAATATTGTTGAATAGACCCACTAATAAGTCCCAGACACTTCTTAGAACTTATCAATTCAACAATAGTCCTCTATCATAGAATATATTACTTTGAGCCCCATTCATAATGAATGTATGCTATATTCTACATAATTGAGAAACATCAACACTCCCTCTTAGCGAGGGAGACATTCTACATCACACCAAGCATCACAATTGGTGAGAATATCTGTAAATAGAGTTACATACTCCCATCCAAATCATAGATCATGTCAGAACCTCGAGACTTCTTCACTTAGCCATGGTCTAAGTAAGAATACATCGAGGCCATTCAATACAAACCATGTGCCTATGGTCATTTCCCATGAGTGAATGCATCATTCTCCACTGGCCAAATCACATGGTCCCATGGTAGTCTACTAGCCAAATCAGGTGTCCCCATAGTACTCCAATAACTAGAACACATGGTCTCATGGTAGTCCACTAGTCAAATCCATGACCCCATGAATGGAAGTCACCCAAGTTTGTAGGTCCATCCATCACTAGTCAAATCACATAACCCCATGCATGGAAGACATCCATCTGCTACTCAAATGTAGGACCATCCATCGCTAGTCAAATCACATGACTTTGTGAGTGGAAGACATCCATCTAAAGAATCATCATGGTGTTAGGGACATTCACCTCTCATGAATGTAAGTCACCCATCCATATAACCATCAATACTTTATCTGCTCCATTCACCTATTTCCATAAATACTGGAGCTGCATTGATTCCTTCTGCACCATGTCTCGAATGAAGTGATATTTGATCTCTAGATCAAATAGTCTTGTGACACTATCTATAATATACTCTACTCTTGTTTTACTGAATTCCATAGAAGCATGCTTCTCGCTAATCTAGGATATCATATAACTTATCCAAGTTGAAGCAACACCCCAAGGTTCCCTTTCTATCCACTGCATTCCACCTAGTCAGAATTTGTATATCTCTACATATTCACTTCATCACCTAAGACATCTCTCAAACTATATCTAACTGTACCACATAGTTACCTCAACACATGCTTTGTTTCAACCCAATGTACATGCCTTGGCCCAGCCATATATTGGCTCGTGGTGCTCACTACAAAACAAGCATATGATCAAGGATCTGATCAACTGCTTTTATCACCAAATTTGAATCTAAAGAGGAATCACTCAGCTTCTCCAGATATGCACATCATGGCGTGCACCAGATCTAAATCTGAAGTGGAATCACTCAGTTTCTCTAGATCTGCGTCCATAGGTATAGACTTGTAGTCCATCATCATGAATCTCTCAAGATCTCAACTAGTACTTCATTTGACTAAGGAAGATCATGGGCAATGTTACAATTGATTTTACCACACTTGGTAGATAATGTTTTTATGGCCTTCCCTATCCCTATACAGACACTTTGGACCCCGTTTGCTCAAAATAAACTTTGATGCTCCAAAAAATCCCTTAAAAATGTCTTATTTATTGGTATACATGTGAGTCACCAGCTTACAGACTGCATGTACACACAGCTTTCTCTACTATGACCCACGTACATCGGGAAATGTGCCCAAAAAATAAAATATTCAGGGTTTTTCTCATCAAGTAACGAATGACTTGACTATTGCTCTTCCATATGCCTCAAAACGCTCTAACTCAACCCTTCACTTCCTATTCAATGGCTATATATTGAGATACTTGGAAGCATTAGAGAATGAGAACTTATGAGAGCAAGGAAACTATAGTGGAATTCTGCCCCATTCTTGCTTACTTGAGTCTGCATCCCTTTGTCCATTGAGAAACCATTGATGCTCTTTCCAAGATTGCCTTTGTCTTGTGATCTTTCCATTGATATGGAATATTGAAGTGGTGGAGGCCTAGGTGGAAGACTTGGTTGCTTGATTTCGACGAGGTGCCGACAAAGTTTGTCACTTATATCTCTATTTAAATTAATAGAAATATCCATTTCTCATCCATTCTATGTGTGTAATTATGAATATTCTTGTCCATGGATGTAGTTGCTTTGATTATACATTTTGGATTTATATATGCTAGAGTAGGTCTAACACTTAATATCTATCATGCTTGTACATTTCATTGTTGTTGAGAATGAAATGTAGGGGCAAGTGTGGTTGAAAGCTCGACGGGGATCTACTACAACCGTTCAAGATAAGGTACACTTCTTGTCCCTTAGTTTTACCCTTATTTATCTCTATTTCATATGGAAATGAATCAATTTCTTGTGTCATATTGTCCATTTTGGTCCACCCCAAGCCATAGGAAGTTTTCTCCGTAACATAATTTGTGACTCCATTTGTGACTAGATGTATCATTGTATTGTACTGAGGAGTGGTTGGTTTTTCCACCTGGGTCTTCATTACTCCACTTCTGGATTGGTATAATGTATTTCATCCATCATCTTACCCCTCTGACCTCACACATTAGGGGGCATATGTTACAGTTGATTTTACCACACTTGGTAGATCATATTTTTATGGCCTTCCTTGTCCCTATGCAGACTGTTTGGACCCCCTTTGCTCAAAATAAACTTTGATATTCCAAAAAATCCCTTAAAAAAACTTGTTTATCGGTATACGCGGGTCACCAACTTACAGACTGCGTGTACACGTAGATTGCTCCACTACGACCCGTGTACATCGGTAAATGTGCCCAAAAATAAAATATTTGGGTTTTTCTCATCAAGTAACGAATGACTTGACTATTGGCCTTCCATATGCCTTGAAAGGCTTTGACTCGACCCTTCACTTCCTATTGAAGTGCTATATATTGAGCTACTTGGATGCATTAGAGAAGGAGTACCTATCAGAGAAAGGAAACTATAGTGGAATTGTGCTGCATTCTTGCATACTTGAGTCTGCATCCTTTTTTCCTTTGAGCAACCATTGATGTGCTTCCCAAGCTTTCCTTTGTCTTGTGAGCTTTCCATTGGTATTGAGGATTGAAGTGGTGGAGGCCCAGGTGGAGGACTCGTTTTCTCCATTTCGACGAGGTGCCGATAGAGTTTGTCACTTATATCTCTGTTCACCATTAATAAAATATCAATTTCTCATCCATTGTATGTTTGTAACTATGAAATATTATTGTCCATGGATGTAGTTCCTTTCATTATACATTCTGGATTTATATATGCTAGAGTAGGTCTAACACTTATTATATATCATGCTTGTATGTTTCATTATTGTTTAGAATGAAGTGTAGGTGCAAGTGTGGTTGAAATCTCAAAGGGGATCTACTATAACTGTTCGAAATAAGGTACACTTCTCATCCCTTAGTGTTAGCCCTGTTTATCTCTATTGCATATGGAAATGGATCGATTTTTGGTGTCATGTTGTCTGTTGCGGTCCACCCCAAGCCATATGAATTTTTCTATGTAACAGGCACTTCCTTCATAATCAACAACATGTGTTACAACTACTCCCTCTGTGTGGGAGCGCTTTGCTCCCTCTACACTTGAGTATCCTTCTCCCTCTACATATGGACGCCCTACTCCCTCTATATCTACACTCTTTGCATCTCTACATCTAGGTATCTTGCACTGAAGAAACCTGCTTCCTTATACATTGTTGATCCATTTGTATTCATTTATGTCATCTCCCACAAGTGGGTCTACTCATATGAGCCTCTTTCTCCCTCAAGAACATTGAATACAATCCATGACTCTTTCTAATTTTTCTAGTTGTTCCCTTCCTGATGCCAATCAGAACTACATGCTTGATCTTGTAGAGCCTTTTCAAAGTCACCACTAGGAAATACATGCCCCTCTACATTTTGCAAAGCATCACGAAGCCATGTTGCCCTCTTCTTGATCACTGCATCATCTCTCAACAGATCCACTGGTTTTGTTTGCTCTATTGTTGCATCATGATAGTCAAATGGATGAATAGATCTACTAGTGATAGTTATACCCTCATCCTTCGGAGCCTCTTGATCCTCAATATCAAACTCCATCTGAATCCTTATAGATCTCTTGGAGGCTATGGTATTCGTCCTCTTCTTCCTCGGAATATGGGTGTATGATATACAACCAAGGATCATTTCTAGCTTCACTTGTACGAGTGTCTCTCAAGAGTCTTGTTCTTGAATATCCAAAGAGGACACTTGATCTAAGCATAATTTTCATATTGGATGCATCTTGCCATAAGAACATGGATAGATGTTAATCATGGAACTTTGTCTCCATAATATTTGCAATGGACTTGTTCTATAACACATGGCAAAAATGTCCACAAGGGTTAACCAACACTAATTTAAACAATTGTGTTATTTATAATAAATAAATAAAAACAATTCAATTTGAATAAATAACACGTATTGCACAAAACATTAAATACTTATCTTTGCTTTCTTTTTTTAGTCCCTCTTGATCTTTGCGTCCTTGCATAAATCACCAAAATCCTCGTACACTTTCATCTTCTTCTTCTTCAAGTCATGAACTCCTAAAACTTGCTAAAGTCTTCATTTGAGGTCTTCATGTCTTCTAGAGAGAATCATACATAGTACAAGAAGACATCCAAGGATTCCATTGTCATCGGTCTACATGTATCTAAATGTACTAGGTCCAAGATCCCATTTGGACCTATTATCACTACATGAAAAGTATACATCTTATGCAAAACACCTTCATGGTGAAGCTCTATAGTACATATAACTAATCTTTCCGAAGTTTATCTATAGTCTTCATCAAATTTGTCCTCTTGTTGTTTTGAGGTGAAAGTTCTTCAACATCAGTTGTTGATGCATTTTCTTTTCTTTTCTTTTGAGGACACTTACAAGCATAGTAACTAAATGAATGACAATTGTAACATTTGACCTTTAAAAGATCTTGCACACCATCCAACATGTCTTTTTATTATAATATTGGACACCATCTTGATAAAGGTTGAAATCTGACCTATAAACCCTAGTAGGAAGTAGGTCAAAGTTGAACTTCATCGAAAGTGAAAAATGACTCCACATATAAATGCACCCTCCTGTGGAGACCTTCAAAACATTATTTTCAATCCAATCTGTTGCCAAAAGAGTTCAAAATTGGAAGCCCTAATTCCTTGATTCTTACGAAAATTAGGTCAAAAATGAATTTTCATAAAACTAAGATATGCGTCCACATATAAGTGTGCCCTCCTAGGGTGAGCTCCAAAATCCTATTTTCAAGTCCAATATATGGATGAAAATGTCTAGAATTGGAAGCCCTAGTTTTCGTATTAGGGAAAAAACACACTGGCAATGGATTCTATTCAGTACTGCTCTTATACCATGTTGAGTTTTATAACTTATCAACATAATTTTTAGATATTTATAATTATGTCCTAATGATTATCATCCCACTTTTATCATTGCATAATTACAAACTAAGAATTTCAACATTTACTTGCAACGGAAAATAAAACAAGGATCACTAAAAGATAAGCATGCATTAGAGACGCAAGAGTTTCTATCTAGAGAAACCCAAAAGGGATAAAACCCAATAACTTTTATTAGGAAGATCTTTCCAAGAGTAAAACAATAACAATGGATAAAACCTAATCACAAGGGTATTCCAAACATCACCATCTACATAGGGTGTGAACTTCAAGAGGAGAGATAGAAAACCCTAAAGAGAGATTAGAACAATTCAAAATGCCTCCTTGATACTTCACTTGCCCCAATAAAATTGTGCACTATACAAGAGAAGATGTCTTGGATGAATTGGATGTGTAAAATGAGGAGTCGTTCCTCTTATTTATATTCATCAAGTCGCTTGAATTTCACTCATGGGGCCGACTTCTCTTCTTGTTGGGGTTGACTTGCTTTTTGACCACTTCAACTTTTAATCCACTTGTTGACCATTTATTATTGGATTTTCCATCTTTATTAAGAAAATTTATTCATGATGATGATGTTATTCTTCTCCATGTATGCCCGTCTATTCATACATAGAGTTCTAATGTTGAATAGACCCGCTAAGAAGACTTGGACACTTCTTAGATATTTTGAATTCAACAATAGTCCTCTATCATAGAATAGATTACTCCAAGCCCCATTCATAATGAATGTCTTCATGATGTTGCATATTGGAGAAACATCAACAATTGTTGCTCTCCATCAAGTGTTTTCCATGAATCTTTGATTTCCTTTGTATGCATGCAAGGATAGATGAGAGACAAATATGAATCTTTGCTAAGAAAAGATGGCTAAAAAAAGGCTCTTACTCATGAATTCCAAACTCAAGTTCATTGAAATATAGTGACAAGGGAAATATTTTCTCATCTTCTTGTGGAATTTGCTCATGGATTCCTTGTTCTTCTATGGCTACTTGGGATGTACACTTGTTTGAGTTTGCAGATTCGAGCTTAAAAAAAAGACTTGATAAAATCCTTGCGACAAGGTATCCTCCTTTCTTCAACAAATATTTTAGCATCTTATTGGCCATGAGTTCTTGCTTCAACGTACACCACAAGTATGGGGGTTTTTCGATACATATATTATGGATGCATGCAAGCTACTTTTCCTTTTAAATTAAACTTCAAATTACTCCTAATATAATTTTATTACCTCCTCGACATTGACGCCAAAAAGTGACAGGCCAAAGAATTGTAGCTATGAACACCGAGTCCCTTGTCTCGTTACTTTAATTATCAACCTGGGAGTTCTTACAAACTTAAGAGGCACCATGCACTATATATGCAATTGCAAAGGAATAATTTTTCTAGCTGCACAAGTGAAATATATTCTAACAAAATAAATGAAATCTAATCTAATAAACATGAAATGAAATATACTCTAAAACATAAATGAAATATAACCTAAAAAGTGAAGAGATGCAAGATCTGGATATTTAGGATGGCACGTGTTTCTTTGTCACTACCAGATAGGTAAGTTTGGGTAACTCCATAGGGATTTGTTAAGAAACCAGTGGCGAGGAGCTATTTGACTTTGACTAAGGTAAATATGATGCAGAAAAACTTGTAGTTCTTAGTCCATATAAAGGTTCAAGACGCAAAGGGTGACTCTTGACCAATTTTTATAATAGATGAAATCATGAGAAGTAACTGGAATTAAGCAATCATCAAGCTAACTCCTAAAATCGTAAGTAAAGAAAAATTGTGCACTAAGCAATGGAAATAAAACTTTCTACAAGAACTATTATAGAACATGTAGAATTTCTACAGGGTTGTTACAGGACATGCAGAATTTCTATAGGGACTGTAATCCGAAATGAAAAATTATCAAATGATGTAAATGACTAAAGGAAAATGCATGCATGGGTCCTCAATACTTCCCTTGAGTGGGCCCAACCAAAGGGAACTCACGGAACCCTTTCTAAATGAACCAACTAAAAGATAAATCAAAACTAGCTTTTCTCCATTAAAAATCTGCCATAAACAATAAGGCATAAAACTGCCTCTTAATACAAATTTGCCTGGACCATCAAGGGAGGAAAGAAAATGGTAAAGATAAGAGGAATGATAAACTATCTATCCCATATGCTTTGATCCTACTTCTATTTATACTTTAGTAAACTCAAAAGAACTCATGCAATCAACTCCTCAATGTGTGGAAGTTGTCCCACAGATAACTAGAAATCAACATGCTAAGTTTGTGGGATTTATTACCCCTTGAGAAAATTGACCTCGCCTCAATAATTTTGATTTTGTATTATCATTAAGTCCTTTTCCATGTGGTCGCAACCTATGAAAATAATTATCACTTGAGTACACTATCCCATGTAATCAACTCCTTGATTTAAGGAAATTGTCTCGATTAACTAGAAATATGCATGTTAATTTTATGGGATTGATTCCCTTAAGAAATCAGACCTTGCCTCCATAATTTCAAACTTGGATGATCATTTGGTCCTCTTCCATGTGGTGGTATCTCGTGAAAATAATTATCACTTAGAGTCAATTATCCCATGAAATTAACTCCTTGAATTAAGGAATTTGTCCTCCTAGAAATCATCATGTTAACTTTGTTAGATTGATTCCTCCTTGATAAAATCGACCTAGCCTCCTTAATTTCGACCCCTTATGCTCATTGAGCCCTTCTTTAAGTGGTGGCATCTCATAAGAATAATTAGGGGACATCATCCCTTAAATTTCTCATTGTTTTTTAGTTTGTCTAATTATCTCATTGAAGAAGATTGAGATTGTTGTTGTGACTCGATCTCTTCCATTTTGATTTAGATAACCTCCACCCACAACTCCATCACAAATCAAGAACGCTTTGACAAATATTAATCCATTATCTTAGAAAATAAAATAAAAAAAGGAATAAGCAAAAAATGTAAACATTAGTGAGCAGATGTCTAGATATTCATTTAACAAATATGCAAAGGCCTTAAGTAGATTATCATAAGTTCATCATTAATCACACACACTTAATCTTTTGTCTCTCCAATATGGGCCAAATGATGTGCTATTTTAGGGGCCCATCAACAAGATTGAATGAAGTGTAGTATTTTTCAATTGTTCTCCTTGTTGGAATTAGCTTTCACTCTGAGGTTTCCAAGTTCTATCACCAATTCAATAAAATTGGAGAAGAAAACCATCCTCGAGAAAGAAAAAACTGTGACCATTTCTACAAAATATTTGTTGTTGATGATATCGTTGCAAATGGGGTGATGATATCGAAACCTTGAAATCTGTGATGTCTATGAGTGACACTATGCATCCATGCATGACATATAAATTCATAGTAGATCTCCACCCATAACATAAAAATGGACAATATATCAATAAAATATTGATTTCTTACATAACCTTTTTGACTTGACACTTCTATTTTTTTTAAACTTAGACATGGCCAAGTGTCACAAGAAAATTGATGATGCATGATTTTTCTCTAAAGACTACCACATTGCTATATTTGCATCAAACAAACAACATTAAATTGTGGATTCCTACATGTGTTTAAGGATTCTAGTGGGGCATGCAAGAAGTGTGCTTTAAGCATCAACATATTATGCCATTTATGGAACTTAGCAATAGTTGGTGGTGATTTGAAATGAAGTGTGTTATTTAACTCAATCAGCTTGGTTGATTTAACTCCTCACACATGGTTAAAAGTAGTGAAGGTAAGCCTTTATCGAACGTGAATCCAACACTTCAATGTTTTCCAAACTTGTGAAGATATCATGGTCCTGAACGATTGAATCGCTACAAAATAAAGCTAATGTGATTTCTATGGCGACAAAGAATTCTTGATATTTTGCATTAATTTGGCTAGAATTTTTTATTTTATTGTAACATGGATCCTCTACTTCTCTAAACGTCAAATTATTTAAATACATAATAACGTTGATCACCCATTGAATGTTGAATATTTCCATAGATGTTCTTGATTGTAGCTTCCAAATAAATACTAATTATTTTCATTCATGTGCTTAACCATAACCTCCATGTGAATGTTGGATATTTCTATACATGTGCTTGAGTGTAGCCTCAAGGTGAATGTTGGATATTTCCATACATGTGTTTGATTGCAA
>LPNX010284295.1:0-16146 GCA_001517045.1 Pseudotsuga menziesii | reverse complement strand
AAACGTTGGAATTCCTCACTATTTTGTAAGATTTATAATCAAAATTGTATGATTAATATTTCTATAATAGAAAATTCAAATCATCTTTCCTCGAGCCCTCAAGGTTTTATTCCTTTCTAGTAAATTCAACATGTTTTGTTTACAAAGGCATATACTTGTGAGAGTACTTAAATCCTATTCATTTTTTACATTACATGTGTTATGTTCTTGGTAATAAAGTGTTTATGTTAAGTTTTTTAATAGCTTAGTTTATTATAACATAAATAAGTGAAAACGATGTGAATTCATGAGTAATTATAAGTGATTCCCTTCAAATTGAAGGCTCAAAGATCCAAATAAAACATGGGACTACATTTAGAAAAATTTCAAACATGTTGAACATGAGATTGAGACATCGTCTATCAAAGGAGGGACAAAAGATTAAAATAACCATCGCATGCATGGTGTCCAAAGTAGCATTTGCATATGCTATTATTTTTGTGTAGGTTTTAATGGTTGGAGCAATGGAAATGGAGCCCTTCCCAATGGTCTTGGTTTGCAAATTTTTCTCTCTCTTTGCAATTGCTCGTGACAATGTGGGGTCTAAGGATGGGGTGTTGGGAATTAATAGTGCTCAATTTAGTGTGAGTGAGTGTTAACCCAAAAAATCCCTCAGTAAGCTCTACATGACCTACACCACCTAAAGACATCCATTACACTACCCTCATTTCACCCCCAATCCCTAGCAAAGGCTCAAAAACATGAAAAGGGCTTAAAAATCCCTAAAAAGAGCCAAATAGATCTCATAGGGGCTAAAACCCCTCAAAGGAGCTTCAAACCCCCAAAGGAGCTAAGAATTGGGCGAAAGGGGCTTAAAGCCCAAAAAAGGGGCTAAAGCCCTAACCAAGGGATTAAAACCCTAAAATCTCAAGAAAAAACTATAAATAGAGGGGTGGGGTCACTCTCAAAACACTCATTCCCTACCTACCGTTACTATGCCCGTATGAGTTCCTTAAGGAGCCAACTCTCTCAAGCCATTCATCCCTCTCTCTCTTTTGCTCCATTAGTTATTTCCCTTGTGTGTTGAGCTTAGCTCCACACCATTCAAACCAGTAAGGGCAAGCTGCTCCTTAAGCTAAGGCATGGTGGCCCATCTTTCATTAAAAATCTTAGGTATAATGAGATGCATGTTTTGTTTATTTTTATTTGCATCTTAGATGTATGTGTAGTTTATTTCTAACAATAGATTGCAGGTTCTCCATTGATGATTAGTTGTAGGTTTATTTTTCTAGTGGTTTGTTGAAGGGTTTCCATGGCTCAGCGCTAACCCTTCCTTCTAGGTTTTTCATTCACCAAAGAAATCCTACCCTTCCTTCCTATAGACGGAAGGTAGCCATTTATGTACATAGCTAGGGTTTTCCCTAAGCTACAAATTGGCAACCATACCAGGTCGATCCCATGGGATCCCTGGGCTTTTTGTTTTTAATATTTTGCTTACTTAGTTTGATAGATCTTTGCTTATTTAGGTTGATAGATCTATTTCTTTCATTTTTGTTATTGTGTTGGCCACAGTACCAGTTATTGTTGGTCGTTCCTTGATTTGCAAACTGTTCAACTATGCAAAAACGGCCGAAACGAATTTCTGAAAATTCACCTATGTTTGGTCTTGTTTTCTGCCAAAACAGTTGATCCATTTATGAATATTCCCATGGCTAAGGGTAAAAGGGCATGTTTCCGAAGTGGGTTTTCAACTGTTTGAGGTAATTCCTCACGGTTTGATCACAATCCACCCCACAAAAACAGGTCCTCTACAGGTGCGCGACCCATTTTTTTTACTTGGTATGAGCATTTTAACTTTTTGGGCTTGCCTGTTTGCTACTATTTGGACTTTCAGTGCGGCCCAACCGCCATTGTCCAACAGCCTATTTATTTCTGCAAACAATTTTTGTAAATTGTAAGTTGATTCGGTTAGTTATTAATACATATGAACCTATTTTAAGGCTTGAATAGATTACTGTAGGTTAAATTTCAGTTTTTAATAATAATTAGAAATTAACTCCTTGCCTAGCCCTTCCTCCTCTACCCAGTCATCACCCTCCGGGGTAGTATGGGATAAGACGAAGGGTCAAGCTCGTATAGTAATAGGCAGGTCACTTGTGATTGCTTTAGACCACTAAAAATGGGTGACTTGGAAGGTAGAGGGGGTGGTACGCCCAAGGGGCCTCACGGCGTTCGTGTCCTCCCTGTTGACCGACCTTGCACTCAGAGAGTGACCTGAGGATCTATGGATGGGCTTAGTCCCATTGTGTTGAGAGCCCAGCCCTCTTTCCTGGTCGAAGAGGAACACAGGTGTAAGGCAGTCATCTAGTAAGTCTACCATAGCTCAGATTCATTAATGGCATGTTTCAAATTTTCTATTCACAATTTACTGGTTTCATAACAATTTACCCATGTTGTAAGTTCTGTAACAAACCATAAAAATCTCCGCGAAATATTCATAAACCATACAAGTAGCCACCAAGTGAATAATAGAAAATAATAAAAAATACAATGGACATGAACACAACCATACCAAATAAGATAACCAAACTCAGTTTATGACACTGAGCCAACCAATAAAATCTACTCATTTACACTAATTCAAACACTTACAGTCTTTGAGGACATAAGTCCATGAATACCTTAACTGTGGGAAGTACTTGAGCTCAGCCCTGAAACTCATTGTGAGGAGTACCACGGGAACCCCAAAGTAGTTGGTTGCTAAGAGGAATTGCTAAGCGAAACGGGCAACGACCCCTACCGATTGACTAGCACTCCCATGAGGAAAAATCCAAGCGTTGTCTCTTGGCAGTCTTGGTGGTCGAGTGACCACCTAAAAGCCACTAAAATTGGGGTCTAGAATGTCACTACCAGATTTCACCAACTGATTTACCAACAAGACACAATTAATCCCCCACGCTCTTCCTCGCGCCTAAGAGAAGATCCACCACAGTTCGGGTCCTTGAACCAACACCATCGATACCATTCTCGATGACACTCTACACCGTCAGAAGGCCACACAGCCTCTGACTTGGACTCAGACTCATATCAATCTGAGCCCAACTTACATAACGCACCATCTAGCCCCATGGCTAGTGCAAACTTGGATCCATTTTCTCGAATGATCATTGGTAGTGGACCCATGTCATACCTCAAGTCAACACCAATACCCTGGCAGGTGATCCTAGTACTGCCATGCAAACTGTCCTAACTCAACTGCCTCCAATGGTACTTACCAATCAAACTACCCCAACTATCATACTTGAGGGCAGTGGCCCGTCCACTCACACTGTCCCACTTGGCATGCCTGGGGGCAGTGGCCCTTCCACCTATACTATCCCTCCTGTCATACATGGGGGCAGTGGCCCTTCCACTCACACTGTGTCACTTACCATACCCATGGGCAATGGCCCGTCCACAACTATGCCACAAGTACCCCCAGTCACGCAGGTACATTATGTTCCTACAAACCCCACCACCGTTGTTGGTCTGTCACACATCAACCTTGGGTCAAACCTCCCTTTCATGGCACGCCTCAACCTACCTAACTTGGCTAGGTTAACCAATGACCCCATCTATCATCAAACCTTTTGGCCTCCCATGCCAACCAAACTCCCCTCAGACATCCCCAAGTTTGAAGGGAAGATAGGGGAGTGCCCCCAAAACCATATCATGATGTTTCACCTGTGGTGCTCATCAAACAGCATCGTAGATGATTCGATCAAACTCAAACTGTTTCAACGCACCCTCACAGGTGCTGCAAGCAAGTGGTATATTGAGCTACCACAAGCCAAATACTCCTTGGCCTTTATGTTCTTGCAATATTTCCAACTCCCCGTCAGATATGATGAAGGAGTGGAAATCTTGCTATCTTGCCGCCAAAATACTGAGACCCACATCACCGACCACATCCACGAGTGGAGGCAACGTCGCAGCTTGTGCAAGATCAAGCTTGATGACAGGATCTTCCTGGACTGGTTCTTGAAAACCTTGCTGCCACCTATAGCTAAGGACATCACCTCCGAACGTCCCCAAGCAAAGGAAGAGGCCATCTTGAAGGCCCGACAGTTTGACCTCATTTACGCATAGTCTGGATACCTCTACACCATCATTCCAGATGCTCCCTATGTAAGTACCTCCTACCGGGATGCACCAGGGGCATCCCATGCTACAGATGGCATCAGAGGTTCCGTCTCCCATCAACCATAGCACCATCTGACACCACCTACGATGCCACCACAACCAAGCAATACCCCTAGTGTTGCCTACCCAAACCAAGCTCCTAACTATGCAAGAATGATGTCCCAGTCCGCAGATACGACCTCTTATGCACAACCTGCGCCACAACAGTAGACCCATGCACCTACTTGGCCAGCACAACAATATATGGGGTAGGTGCCCACGTTTGTAGCACCCCCAAGCCCCCCAAGTATACTATGCACCACCTGTGCAAGCCACCCAAACCCTCGCCCCAACTCTTCCTGCTCCTTTGGGACAAGTGTTTACACAACAAAACCGTCCCACCCAACCAACCCCTAATAACCAACAAGGGCAAGACAAAAACAACCGAGCAAGGAATCAAGGCAATAACCAACCGCAAGGAGGCGGTCAACAACCAAATCCTCCCAACAACGTTAGGGCCAACCGACCAGCCCAAAATCCTAGACGCAACGCTCCGTTGCGCACAAACCAATCGTGCAAACTATGCGAGGTCTACGGGCACTATACACACGAGTGCCCTTTCATGGGTCGTGCTAAGCAGGCCATTCATAATGAAGTTCAACATGCTACCAATACGGCAGCTCCAGCTCAACCCAACTCGGCACCACCAGGACCTCCACCCATGGTGCTCTAAAACCCATTACCAGTCCAAGGACTAGTAGCAACTGCACCTGCTCCCCAACCCAATCCCACCGCCTTGGGGGCACCTCCAACAACAGAAACATGTGTTCACCACCTGCTAGCCTTGACAACCGAAGAGGTCAATTTACGGACCAGATGAAATCAGTACGGAACCAACACTGAACCTGCTAACCCATCAGCAGCATCCACGTTCAAAACGACCAATAGACCTCTTCATTTACCCCCTTTTCCCCCACACCCCCCCATACGGTGGGTTTTCAACAACGTCATGGCTAGAGCTGCTGTAATCTATAGCATCGTGGATGACTTGGCCCAAACACCTACGGCTATGTCCACTCTTGAGTTACTTAAAACTTTCCCAACACAGCGGAAAGCCTTACTAGCCTCCCTCGGTGCTATAGACCTCTCAGACTCCAAGTTGGTCACATTCAACACAGAGAATGGAGAACCGTGGATGCCATCAACCATTGCCTTCCAAATCCCAGTATCCATTCAGAATTTGGTCGTGCACCAATGTATCGTGGACGAGGGGCATCCACGTGTGTCATGTCAACCTTATTCTAGCAAGAGCTTGGGTCCCCAATTCTGCAACCATCCGTTACTACTCTGTGGGCTTATGATGGTCACGCCACTAAATCCCAAGGTATCTTCCCCCACGTTCCCGTCACGTTAGCCAGGAAAACAATATTGATTGACATAGAGGTTGTCAATGCTTAGTTGGACTATAACCTTCTCCTCGGGAGAAGTTATATGTACGCCATGAGAGCCGTAGCATCAACTATTTTCTGTCTCATGATGTTCCCTCACGAAGGGAAAATCGTGACTGTTGACCAACTTACTTATCACAATCCTCAAGAGCTAGCTGCACCAGCCAATGTTATCCCTACAATCAATACCGTCGATCCGCAAGGGCTAACAGCACCCGCCAATGTTATCCCTACAATCAATACCATCGATCCGCAAGGGCTAACAGCACCCGCCAATGTTATCCCTGCTGCCAACACCATGGTCGACAACATACTAGCCTCCCCATTGTTGAATGTGGGCCCTAGGTTGCTTTCTGATACCACCATGATGGCTTCCTTCCCCTTAGTGTCACCACCGCCGACACCAAATGAGACTACGGATTTGTGCATGCTCTCATCCAGCACTGCTGCACCTAAACATCAACCACAGCCACAGCCCCAACAACAATCGCAACATCATCAACATTCGCAACGTCATCCGCAACCGCAACGTCATCCGCAGCCGCAGCATTATACGCAGCTGCAACCACAACCCCATCCCCACATGCAACCATCATGGAGTTATTTGGGCTCCTCCCCAATCCACACAATTCCCTTCCTATTTCCCCATTGGGCGTCATGAGTAAGCCAGTAATGGCTACCTTGAACTTACCCAATTTTACATTGGGGATTCCCGTGTGGTACCTCGATCCACCAGCCCAGCCTCCGATGCCCCAGGTAGTCTTAACCCCAGTACAACCCATTGCAGTCGAATCTCATCCTCCACCCAGCCCGCAAAAAACAACCACCACACCCACACCCACACTGCCCCACCCAAACAGGCCCAAGGGCAAAAACGTGAAAGCTACCACTGAACCTTGACATATCCCGCCTTGCGCCATCTATGAAGAACAGGGCCATGCAACTCAAAACTCCCTTGAGATTCCCATAATCCGCGCGCATTTGGATGCCATGGATACAACGAAAAACCTCCACGTGGTTGAACTCCCAAGCGGGCCAATAGTGAGAAACAAGTCGTTAAGAACAAACCATGCTTGTGCCCTTTACGGATTGTATGGACACTATTCTCACTTCTGCCAGAACTTGTCCGAGTTTCGAACGGCTCTAGCCAACCTTCGACAACATGCCCTTGAATTTGAGATCACTCTGATCAAAGAAGTCCACCCCCCACCTCCTTCTTCATACACCATGTCCATTTACATGATGTCCAGTTCCATAGACCCTCTTGTCTCCACCATCACTGACGGTCCATCAGACCTATCTCTTCATTGCTTTCACAACGATGAAGAGATACTTGAAGCCTTAACCTCCCTGGAATACCCGTGGGACGACATGCACCATCGCTCATTCTTCCTCCCCGAAGAACTTGTGTCGCAGTCTGACCCATTTTCCATGGAAACAAAAGATTTCATTCATGGGAAAGTCGACTGGTTCAAGAATCCCATCCTGGAACCAGATGCCTTTGAAGAATGGAACATGGCCAACATCTCGCCAACCATCAAAATCAACATCTCAACCCATCCTGAGGTTGTTGAGGAAATCATGGAGGGGGCATCCTACTCCTCGGAAGAAGTTGCTTCCTACAAATCCCTCTTCCAAGAATTATGTGACATCTTTACCTGGTCCTACACTGAAATGCTCGGGTTGGATCCATCCATTGTGGAACACCAGATTGACACATGGCCCGATGTGGCCCCTGTGCGCCAAAAGCAACGTCCCATCCATCCCTCCAAAGCTGTCGCAGTTAAAGCCAAAATAGAGAAGTTGGGCACAGCTGACTTCATCTTACCCATTGCTTACACCACCTGGGTTTCAAATCCTGTTCCCGTGAATAAAAAATAGGGTACCATCCGCGTTTGCACAGACTTCCACGATCTGAATTTGGCGTGTCCCAAACACAACTTCCCAACACCCTTCATCGATCCGGTTATCGATGCATGCGTCGGACATGAGGCCTTTTCCTTCATGGACGGCTTTTTCGGATAGAACCAAATTCAGATCTGGAAAGAAGACCATTACAAGACTGCATTCACAACCCCGTGGGGCACATTCACATATCGAGTAATGCCCTTTGGTCTGAAGAATGCTGGAGCCACCTTCCAGCATGCCATGACACACTGTTTCCGCGACCTCATCCACATCATGTTGGTTTATCTTAACAACCTCATTGCGTGGTCACAGAAGCAAGCACAACACATTGATGACTTGTAGCAAGCCTTCTGGTGATGTCGCGGGTACAAAATCCGTTTGAACCCTTTCAAGTGTGTTTTTTGTGTCCCAACGGGCTGTCTCCTAGGGTTCATCGTGTCACACAAAGGAATGACCGCTGATCCCCTGAAAGTCCAAACCACTTTCCCCCTAACATCACCTCTTTAAGTGACGTCAGTTCAACTTGTAACATAGTCTTGTCCCTTTTTGTTTTACACATTTTTCAAAGTGAGTCTTACGTAGTGTTTCCTTTATTGCTCCAGATGGGTCCTACCTTGTGTCGATACATTGGATTTACTGACGAAGCTAGGAGATGGTCTCCAAACCTTGCCTCGGTTGCATGGGTCATCTACTCCCAATTGCATGAATTGATTCATATCGATGAAATATGCTTGGGCATTGCAACCAACAACCACGCAGAATATGATGGTGTCAATGGCCTCTTGGTTGCCACCCTCCAGTTGGGCATCTTCCATCTCGGCGTCTTCTTAGACTCCCAGCTGCTTGTCTCTCAGTTGAACAACTATTACCAGGTACGTGATCCCTGCATCTCTAGAAAATTCCTGAGCACTAAACAGATGGTTAGAACATTTGAATCCATCACATTCACACATGTTCCCAGGAACCTCAATAGTGTAGCAGATCATATGGCTAACGACATTCTAAATTGGCATATTCATCATAGCATATAGGAAGCATACAAACAATGGCATCATGCATCATACCCATCTACCACAAATCACGCGGGGTTCCAGACCATCTCCTAGAAGGAACATCAGTTTGCACGCATCCATCATCCAATATCATATCACCCTCTCATTTTATTGTTTCAGCATATAACTGTCTAATCCATCCACCGCAACTCACGCGGGTCCCCAGCCCACTTCCTGGAGAGCGGATCATTTCTTTCACATACATTTGGCATATAATTGTCTCCAGACTTGCACTCACACCACATGTAGTCCAGTCCGTCCACCACAACTCACACAAGACTCTCCTGATCTCTGTCCGAGAGCCACCTTGATTTGCGTGCCTCTGCCGCACTGACTCACGTGCCCCTGCCGCAATCTATCCCGTGCATGTATTGGTATGTTCAAGAGCCACCTGCTCCATCGATACTGCATAGATGACCTTTGGACCACTATCCATTGTCTTGACATGGGGGCACCTTCAGTGCCTCCTCAATCGGTTGACCATACTGGAGTTTCCGTTAAGCTCTTTTCTGACTCCTAAAAGAATGAAAAGATTGTCAAGCGTAGTTGCTTCCTTTCTCGCTCGTTAAAGTATAAAAAAGGGTGTCTACATCGTCTCGTTTATCTCCTTTTGCGGACTATGTAGACTACCATCTTGAAAGGACCACCTTGGCAAATTCAAGCCAAGATCGTTCCCCTCTGCATCCTTTTATGCTTTCTTAGGTAGAGGGGCCGAACTTTACGAAAAAGCTCACCATGGGTTGTCGTTAAGCTCTTTTCTAGCCTTCTCATTAAGAAAATATTGCCAAGCAAACTTGGTTTCATTCATGCTCGTAAAAGTATCTAAATGATCGTCCAGTCAGTACAAGTTTAACCTTTTCCAGCCTGATTGGACTACCAACGGTAAAGAAGTCTCCCATCCCACAAAGGATGGGCAAGCTCTCCTATGTACACTTTTAACCTTTTTCGGGCACAAGAGAATATCAACAAAAAAGAGACCTCACTGGAGTCTTCTTCATGCTTTCAGACTCTCTAAAATTGAAAGCACCATCGAGCATTTACTTTCTTGGGCTTGCTAAAAATCCATGAGACCGTACCACAATGGTGTCTTTAGACACCACCCCATATATAACAGTTTGGCAGCATTCCCACTTTGGGTCGCCTTTGTTCATAGTACTCTGCGATGTGTCTTCCTTGGATTCCTTCAATACCAAAAGTGTCTACCTCCCCCGAGTATTTCCCATCTGCAGTTACATTCCCGGTATTACAGCTATGATCCCTTTCCCATGAGTCAGTTTCATTTGTTTCCTAGTCTGCCCTGCCGTCATACTCTGAACAAAGGAATTTTGAGTCCCTCGTGATTCCCTACCCATGTTCCAGCTCCCCCCCCATTCAGTGGGTCAGTCCTCAAATTGTCTTACATCTTTCGGTTATCTCCCTCGTGCTTCTGGTCAAGGAAACACCATTGTCTTGGCTAGTTGCAAGTCTCCCTCTGTCAACAACAACACACATATTCCATAGGATAGACCCAGAGGTCCCTGTATCATGGTTTCATTAAACTCATTGATGAGTTCCTTGGACCACTTGAGAGGACTCCTTAGTGCCTCTCGAGATGGTTGTGTCTCACGTGCTCAACTATAGCTACATCATCGCACAATTTAGATTCGTACAGGGTATTGGTCCGTGCAGTATTTGGTCAAAGACCCCGGATGTCACATGACTCTAACACATTGATGAGTCTATTGAGGGACCCAAACAAGTTCATGTCCCTTGTGATTTCCGGGTTGCGTTGGAGACAATGTTCAGAAGCCCCAGTAGTGCTTCTATATATATTTATGATTCCATAGATACTCTGACTCTCCATCAGTAAGTACCTATAGCTATGTACCATTCCAGATCCAGCAGGCCATCAATCATGAAGATATAGCATTCCATGAGAATGCCATGGGTCCAATGTAGCAATTCTTCATATCATTATTGTATTCAGCCTCTCATTGAGGCAACCACTATTGTAACAACAGTTGTACATGATCGGCTCTTGTATTATAGAGCTTAGATCACATTATTCTTTTGACATCATTATGAGCATGGGGATGCCCGCCTCGTCCATATACATGTCACACATTATTTGTATCTCACCCATTGATGGGAACCATATTAATACAAAAACCAAAAGCCACCATGCCCCAGCCCAGGAAGCACCACTCTCCCCAAAAAATCCTATGATGTCCGTCGGCCATACGATGAGATCCTGCCCTCACACATCAGGGGGCAATCTGTTAACCCAAAAAATCCCTCAGTAAGCTCTACATGACCTACACCACATAAAGACATCCATTACACTACCCTCATTTGACCCCCACACCCTTGCAAAGGCTCAAAAACATGAAAAGGGCTTAAAAATCCCTAAAAAGAGCCAAAATAGCTCTCATAGGGGCTAAAACCTCCAAACAAGGGATAAAACCCCTCAAAGGAACTTAAAACCCCCAAAGGAGCTAAGAATTGGGAGAAAGGGGCTTAAAGCCTAAAAAAGGGCTAAATCCCTAACCAAGGGCTTAAAACCCTAAAATCTCAAGAAAAAACTATAAATAGAGGGGTGGGGGTCACTCTCAAAACACTCATTCTCCGCCTACCATTACTCTTCCCGTATGAGTGCCTTGAGGAGCCAACTCTCTCAAGCCATTCATCCCTCTCTCTCTTTTGCTCCATTAGCTATTTCCCTTATGTGTTGAGCTTAGCTCCACGCCATTCAAACCAGTAAGGAGAGGTTGCTCCTTGAGCTAGGGCATGGTGGCCCATCTTCCATTAAAAAGCTTAGGTATAATGAGATGCATGTTTTGTTTATTTTTATTTGCAACTTAGATGTATGTGTAGTTTATTTCTAACAGTAGATTGCAGGTTCTCCATTGATGATTAGTTGCAGGTTTATTTTTCTGATGGTTTGTTGCAAGGTTGCCATGGCTCAAAGCTAACCCTTCCTTGTAGGTTTTTCATTCACCAAAGAAACCCTACCCTTTCGTCCTATAGACGGAAGGTAGTCGTTTCTGCACATAGCCAGGGTTTTCCCTGAGCTACAGTGAGGTTAAGACAAGTACCATGGATATTTGAACCTCGACATGAGAACCACAATGTTCATGACTAAAATCAATGGACCTAAGAGGAAGCTAAGCAAGTGTTCATTTGGAGAGGGATATATGTTTAGCCACAAGTAGTGGGTAACTTTGTAACACTAGTGGAAAATGCCGACAAAATTTGACAACAAAATGTTTTGAGAGGTATCAGCCCCTTCAAAGATACTTTTGTGAAATTGTAGAAGGCATGGATTACATTCCTTTTTAGATTTTCTTCTCATTAGTTAATTAATTTTAACAAAATGCTTCTAAGTCATTACATTCATAATGAAGGATTCTAAATAGGGATCCCATATCTATTGAAAAGGGAGAACTTGTACTCCATAGTTGCTTCCCACTTTCTTTTTTCCCAATCAACTCCACTAATCATTGTTTGTCAATCATGTTCATTCATAGTGAATGATAAGTTTTCCAATGCCTCCCATACACATCTTAAAGTTTTATGTGAGATTAGAATGTACTCGTGAATCGAGGCTAGTTCTTTAGGAAAAATATAGAAAACACAAGAGATAATAGATAGAACCAACAAAAAGATCTATTGTATAAAAGATGTTCAAAATAGAGACCTATGTTCACTTGTCTCTTCAAGGGGGCAACCTCCAAGAAGAAAATATCCATATACAATAACAATTCTTGACAAACATTACATAGCATACTTCTCTATATATAGCTTCAATAAACAAAGCCTTAACTACTTGTGGTATTTCTATGAAGGAGGGTCAACCACCTAGGGGCCTTTATTCAATCAAGAGGGCCCTTTTTCATGAAGTCACTACTCACTGGCTATCTAATGGGTCTTATGGCATTGTACATTAATAAACTAGGGGGATGGGGTAGGACCCTAACATGTCCTCCCCCTTCAAAATCAATATTGCTCTCAATGTTGGAAACAGAAAAATTGCTAAAAAATTGTTGATGGTTCCCAAGTAGCATCTTCTAGTGAGGTATTCTTCCAGTGAATCAAAACTTCATGGATAGTGTAGTGACATAATTGATGCTCCTTGGTGTCCAAAACCGGTTGGATCCAAATGGAACTTTCTTCATCCATTTCTGATAATGTATTTTGGACTCGACAATTCTGACCCATGACCTTCTTCAAACAATAGACATGAAAAAATGGGTGAATCTTGGAGCAGGCAAGGAGTTCTAATTTGTAGGCCATCTGACCAATGTGTTGAAAAAACTGATATGGGTCGTAAAACTTTGGTGCAATCTTCTGATGTCCTTTAACTTTTAGAGAGATTTGCTTATAATGTTGGAGGTGGAGGAACACTCGGTTTCCTTCTATGAATGAATTCTCTTAGTGGTGTTGGTTTGCTTGTTGCTTCATATGATTTTAGGCCATTGCCAAATTTTCCTTAAGTATGCAAAGAGTGGCATCATGATTATGAAGCATACTATCGATTGCATGTATTTTAGAAATACCTTGTACATAAGAAACTACTGAGAGTGGTTGTTGGCCATAGATTGAATCATATGGTGTCATTTTTGTGGCCTCGTGATAAGTGGTATTATACCGCCATTCTACCAAAGGTAACCACTATGCCCATTGGTCATGTTGTTCATATGGAAAATAATGCAAAGAGGTTTCAACAAAATTTTCGACTGCTTCTGTCTAACCATCTATTTGGGGATGATACAATGTGCTCATTTTTAACTGGTCACCTTCTAGTTTAAATAGTTATTGCTATAAATTGTTGGTGGATGTCACATAATTGTCTAACATAATGGAGGTAGTCATTCCATGAAGTTTGAAAAAATGGTACATAAAAGTTTGGGTAACCATTGTTGGTGTAAATGGGTAATGGATAATACAAAAATGGGCATATTTGGAAAGTTAATCAACCACCACCATGATGACTAATTTGTTACCTACTTTTGGAAGACCAACAATAAAATCCATGGAAATGTCGGTCCAAATAGTGGTTATTATTGACTATGGTTGCAATGCCCCATGTGTCTTCATTGTGCAACCCCCATGTGTCTTCATTGCCTCACCCTTGTTCTTTTGGAAAGTGTCACGTTCCTTTACAAAAGTTAGGATATCCCTTTTCATGTCATCTCGTAAGAAGTAGCGCCTAATGTGTGCATAAGTTTTATGAAAACTAGAGTGATGAATGCAATTATGTTAATATTGTCTGTTTTAAAGAGGACTTAATTACCAGTGTTAGCACTCAGAATGTACCCAGGTTGTGAAAAGGTAGATCCCAAGGTAACAGCAAAAACCACTTTAGAATGTATTTTTGACCTAATACAATCAGAGAGGGATCTCTCACTATTTACAAAAGTTTTATACTCAAGATCTTCAATCAAAGACACTCAGAAGGTCAGATTTCTGATAGGACAAATAGGACAAGTTTGTTTTAAGATTTGGTAGGACAGTCATGGAGGAGACCATTGGGCAATGGAGTCAACAATCAGATCTGAAATAGAATGCAGGAGGTAGGGTTTTGAAAGTTTATGAACAGAGGCAAGGTAGGCACCATTTCCTCAGTCTTAAGGTATTAGCAGGTTGATTAGAAGACAAAGGGAGACATTCCATCAAACAGAGCACCTAACTATGGTGAATTCTGCAAGACTTTAGAAGAAAATATTTTGAAAAATGCTTGAACAATGGACCTAGAGCATGCAGGATGAATTCTAGCCCACACAAACTGATGCTCAAGCATGAAAGCAAATACATAATGGAGTGGGAAACATGATAAACAATGACATAAAGAAAT
Organism: Pseudotsuga menziesii; assembly: GCA_001517045.1. Lineage (NCBI taxonomy): Eukaryota > Viridiplantae > Streptophyta > Pinopsida > Pinales > Pinaceae > Pseudotsuga > Pseudotsuga menziesii. The sequence continues at coordinate 1,765 of LPNX010284295.1, read as the reverse complement.
TACTGACTGAAGAAAAGATGGCACAAGAATCTCTGACATGAAAAAGATTTTACATTCCTCCTCTGCAAATTTCATTCATTCACTGAAAACATGAAGCCATTACAATGTAGAGCCTCCTGCTCTTGAAAATCCTCAACCTGTTTTGAATTGAACCATCAACTGAAACCATTTTGCAAACAAATCCCACTCTGTCAACCTGTAACTGAATTGCACTTGAAACTAAAACCAAACTGTAAACTGCTGAAATAAATGCTCGCCATGTCGAGCTTATTCATGCCTACCTATCCTACTTAACTAAGCACAAATGCTCAATCAAGCAAAATCTAACTTCCAATGAAGCCAATCAAGCAATTTATCCAATAATTCCATTTCTTCCTCATGCTTCATCAAAGTTAAATCATAAGAACAAAATAGCAATTGGTTATGATGAAAAATTTGTCCTTTGCTGCAAACATATAACCAAGTACTCCATCTGAAAAATCTATCCATGTACTCTGCTACTGGATCATAAAAAACGTGACAAATTTCAAAATACTCAATCACCTGTTTGTCATGACAAGGCTGTCCAAAAAGTAACTCCTCTTGCATACTCTGAAACTTATCTTTAAAAGAGTTTTGAAAGGAATTCTCATGATTGTTTTTCAATGATATATCAGCAACTTCATTTAATATTTCTATATCTACAACTCCTTTCTTCTCAAGCACTTGAAGAGGAATATCATTTTGTTTAACAAGATTAAGCATAAAGTTGTCTTCTTGACAAAATGTTTCTGAATTGGAAAGATTTAAAGAAACATCCCATTGAGATTTCTCATCTCCTTCTTTGTGATCCCTTTGTTTATTGCACATTGTTGTTTCTTTCACATACTAAGATTGATGGCATGATTTCTCTTCCTTTTCATTAGATATAAGTAGGCTAAAATTTTCTTTAAAACCATCACTAACATAATTTTCAACAAGCTGACCACAAACATCAAAAAAACCATCAAGAGTATAACCGTCTTCTTTCACATCAATAGGCTGATCATCTTCATGCTCATATCTTTTTTCCAATTCTAATCCAAGGGCTGATTTCTCTTTAATTGTATTTTCAGAAAATAAATATGTGGAGGGAATGTAAGACTGAAAATTTGTAGAATCAGAATTCTTTTTGTAATCACCCACAGAAGTATTAGAATTTAGAGGAAATTGTTGTTGCAAAAAGGAATTTTCTGATTGGGAATAAGCAGCCTCATCTTGAAACAAAACTTCAGTAGTCGAATAATATGAAAAAGGGTTTGATTGACCATCCCAACTTCCTTCTTGGTCACACAAAAAATGACAAGACTGCTGCAAATTATCATCTTCTTTAGCAAAAGAAATGTAGCTGCTTGAATCAGAGTTTTGGCTCATGTCTTTTTCAGTAGAGGAAGAAATTATTAACTGCTGAGATTTTTCTTGGATGTGAAGACAACTAATTTGTGTTTCTTTTTTCTGAAATGGGTTCTCATATAAAATTTCTAAAAGTTCTTCATCCACTAACTCATCATCACTATATAAATTTTCCAAATCTTCAATGAAACCTTTAGCATGCATACAACAATCTTGAACCAGCAACAAGGAGGGGTATTGGTTTTGGTAATGTTCATGAAATACTGTATGAAATAAGTAAGGGAAGATATACTTTCTGATGGTAACCCTTCATACCATGACCTTGCATCTCCTTCTAGAGTAGCCATGAACATTTTCATTAAAGAATCCTCATGCAATTTAACTCCCAACTTAT
>LPNX010284277.1:316782-367515 GCA_001517045.1 Pseudotsuga menziesii | reverse complement strand
TGGAATCCCAATTCCATGAAGTAGAGTGTGAAATCATTTTCTTGTGCTCTAAAGTCTTTAGTTGATGGATTTGGAGGTTCACACACAGAGGAAGGTGGACATCTTCATGCAGTAGAAGACCAGCTTCCCAGGCTCACATAAAAACAAGAACAAACCTACCAGAGTTGTGGTCACTGATTAGAAGTGACCCAAGGGCCAGACACCCCCCAGCCTCCAGATTCAGGGAATTCTCATGAGATCTTCAGTGTTGCAGACTCAAATCACATCACACGCCAAAATGGAAACACCTAGCAGCCCAAAAAAGGATAGAAAGATATTTCTAATTTTCTACTTGTATACTATGCTGCTTCAGCCAAAAAAATGGAGATAGACAGAAAGATGCTTCCATCACCATATAGTAGTAGTCACCATATAGCTGATCACAAAATCTGTTAGGAGCAAAACTTATTGACAGAGTAAAAAGATATACTTGATGCAATTATCAACAGGCATACATAATGTAAGATCATTCTACATGCAAAACTGTACAATAATGCAGGAGATGGGAAATAACACTGCATTAAGATGTAAGCAACACAAGACATCATACATGGTCTGCTTACACACAAAATCATTGACAGTGAAAATAAGAAAATGCAGGGTACATGACCAAAGGCAGGAGATGTGGGTCACGAACTGCTTAACTTGCCTGAGCCATATCATTCATTTTTTATATATGAAAACAATACTTAAATTCCCAAACTTGTTTAGCATGAAGGTGGTTTCTAACTTTCTAATATCTAGAAGTTTGAAGTATATAGCAACCATACATAATTAAAAAAAGAACTGAGCTTATCGCATTATAGCCATACCAGGAATAGCCCCTGAACAGAACATACAGAAAAATCCAACTACACAAGATCAATCCAAGACGATCAAGGATAGGTATAACCTGAGCAGCATCCTAAATAATGGCTTCTAAAATACCCAAGTGATAAAAGATACCATTATTAGACCACAGCCATGTTAATGACCCATGTTCAAACCCCCGGCGGGCATAGAGAGATAAATTAATAATAATAGATAACATAACCATACAACAGAATGAACTCACTCAAATCTTTTAGGATTTTTATGTCTCAAATAGAAAGAAGAATGGAAAGTAGAATCCTGGAAACATAAGAAATTTTCAGGTAGGCTGAGATAGATTTTTGCTCAGGGGAAACCTTTGGAGAAGTCTTGTCAAAATGTGATGATGTTAGATATTAGAGATAATGTGCTTAAGGCAATGATAGAAATGAATCATTAATTGTATGCATTTGTAAACAATTTCAAACAGTTCATAACTGTATGCATTTGTATTAACTATTAAGACACCATCTTTTTTCTTGGTGTGACCAATATCATCCACTCTCAGAACTAGTGCCCTTTAAGATAATAAGTATGTGTTTTTAATATCAAGAAAAGACAGAACATGTGACAAATATGTATAAAAAAGAGAGCCAAAGAATGGATGAACAACGTGGAACCTAGCATAATCCCAGTCCCTAGGATAAGCACTGCCTCCATAGATAATAAGCTTAGGCGTGAAATCCAAGGTTTTCTCCTCCAGCTTGTCATAATCAACGAACCCAGTCTCCTGGATGACCCTGTAAGGAAAAATCTTGAATTAAATCGATGTAGCAGACCTGTGCCATCCGTTTTCCCCTGAAGCAGACTCAAATCTTGTGCTACTCCATACCCAATGCATGAACATCCAAGGCCTGCAAATCAGGGACGAACTAAAACAAATTTACCCAAAAATCCATCGCAGATGAGAGGTCTGATTCTGTGACTCTAGAAGATAGATCTCTCTGCTTCTTTATATTGGTTCGACTCTTCAATGGGTTTCGAGCTCTCTGATATGATCCTGAAGTAAGGATTTAAGAAACCTCACCGTGATGACTCAGCAATCTACAAGCCCATGGGTACTCTAAAAACAAGGAGGCCTACAAGCATCTATAAGCCATCCATACAAGAAGATAATACTTAAAGAGGTATCGTGCTCCCGGATAATAGTATCCAGGTCTCTCCTCAGCTTAGCAATCCATGAAGTAGCCTGACCTCCTCTGATTGCGTAGTTCCACCCTATCCTCATGTGTGGAAGAAGGATCGGGCCTGTGGGGGAAAAATACCAAATTTTTAACCTATCTACCATAAATTTGGGCGAATCGTCTTCATTTATCCTCCAAAACTGTAATTTTTTGGCAATTTCACCTCCATTAAGGAAGAAATCGGGGAGAATGTCACGATTTTCCCATCGACGGCTTGGCGAAATTAGGTTCTATGGATTTTCAGAGGTTAATCGCGCGGGCTATTTAATGAAGGGAAATTATATATAAAATAAAATATGGGCTAATTTATTAAATTAAAAAAAACCCATTTTAATATTAAAAATTCGCCCATTTTTTTCAGGCACCCCTTAAAATTCGCCAATGGGCTATAATTCGCCCCTAAAATCATCCCTGCTTTCTTCCTTCTTAGGGCTCCGAACTCTGTAATGTAATATGTGTAATCCTTAGTATCACCCCATTGTCTCATAAAAACATCATGAAGCTCTTCTATTAAAGTAATAGAGTTTGTTGGTAACTCTCTGAACCATCTTCTGACCTCTCCATCCAGACTCTCTACGAACATCCTCATCCACACATATTTTTCCTCAATATTCTGATCATGGATTATTTTAAGGAACCATACTTATTTAAAAGTGTATAAATGTTGACGAATATTACCAATTCTTAAAATGCCAACTATAAAATGATTGGCGATATTTTTCAAAAAATATTTTAATTTCCAAGGATTTTATATCGTTTATATCATAATTTGGCGATTTTTAGGGTGAAAAAATTTTACCCCATCAAAATTGGGTGAAACAAGGCTTTAAAAAACGCAAAATGGTGAATCTTTTTTGGGGGGAAAACATGGAAAAATATCCCACTGGGCTAACTGATTATCTGCATAGCTGAGAAATGCATCTGAATGCTCCTTAGCTGTCTTCTCACCTTGTCCATTACACCTCAGTAAGTACTTTTGGTAATCTCCACCAGGAAGAACATTTAAGGGATGAGCTAAAACTAAAGGTGCATACCTAGCTGCTACCATTTGATCCATCATATCTAATGGCTGATGTTGGGCTGCCATTTTTAAACTAACTGGTTTAGATGAAGGAAAAACTTGACTAGAACTTGGCTGAAAAGGACTCTTACTGACTTTGAGGTGAAATAAAGGGATTTTTCCAGTAGATAAGGATTTTTCTTTCTTGAAAGATTGAGGATCAGTAAAAATATGAAAATTGCTAACAAGGATTGTAGGTTTCAACCAGGATGAATCTTGTTCCTCTTCCTTTGAAGTAGAAAATGGTGACAATAAGTCTATTTGGTCAGGGTTACATAAGGCTAGAGATGACTGAGAACTTTTGATTTTCGTAGTTGTTTTCAGAATTTGCTTTGGGTCTGAGACACCAAGGTGTAAAGGTGAACTGGGTCTACTTCTTGTTCCAACTCCTTTACTAGCCACTATGAACTATTTGGTGAAATGTTGTCTTTAAAATTTGTTGGTTTAAGTCCACCTCTCAAAACCAGTTAAATATTGAGTAACCCAAGGAAAGTATGCTTCAGCTTCATCCCTGGCAATGGTGCCAAAGATGTTAGTGCCAGAAATTGTTCTCAAACTACTAAAGAACAATCCAACACAATCTCAATAAATAAAAATAAGTAAAATAGGTTTTTTTAGGGTTTTTGGTTGTGCAGTTTGTAAACAAGAGGGTAAAAACTCATAAGGCTAAGACAAACACTAAATCATGCAAAAATGAAATACTGAGATGTATCATATATGAATTATAAACCAGAACAACATAAGCACATTACTGAATTTCAACCACGGCTCAGAAGCATTTCATGAGAAATAACATTAAACAATAAATGAATTTATAAACTAAGTGATTAAACCAATCAGAAATGAAACCAACAGATAAGATAAACAGGGCTTATAGTTTGCATATATACCATAATCAGTAATTCAAAATACATAAGAGTGTATGAAACTTAGCTCTGTATAGTAGCTAAAATCCTCCCCTTGTAAAAAAATTCGAACCCTCAGTCATTCCTCAGTCTTACTTTTATCTTAGTTACCAAAAAACAATTACATAACTGAAAAACTGTTTTTTAGGTCATACTACCGAATTACTTAACAAAATAGAGTCATACATATTAAACTAACTTCTTTACAAAAATTAACTAATAACCACTATCATTTAAACCATTTTACAAATATTTAGCAGCCTCTGCCAAAAGAGCTATCATTTCCCATGCTTGTGTCTTTCTTCTTGTTTTTCGATAGTCAGCTTCTAGGTCTTCGACTCTTTTTTAAAGCTCCTGATTTTGTTGTGTTATGTCTTGAACAATTTGCTTCAATTCTACACACAAACTTTGTGTTTGTCTTTGCCTCTTCAAATATTCCTTAGAGACTACAATTAACTCTTGGTAATGGCTATTGACCTCCTCTAAATCTTCTCTTAATCTTCTATTAGGAGCTACTAACCCCTCATTTGTTTCATGCAGGTATTCTGTCTGATACTTATATTGTTTGATGATTCTCTGTAAATTTTCATTCTCTGAATCAATACATTTTCCTTTTGAGGCTGAATGCATTCCTTCTGGCATCCAAGGAATCTTCAATTTCTTAAAGATCTCCTTATCCTCCTCTTGCTTCTTTGTCATAGCTACAGGAGCCCCTGGAGACTCATTAACTTCAAAAATTCATTGAGTTGTTGGTTCTGCAATATTTTCTTCCTCTGCACAAAAACATGTTATGACTGAATGCTCCTTCATTGAATCATCCTGATGACGGTCTAAAATTACTTTCCTTCGAACCTATTTTAACAGCTTTGATATTTTAGCTTCAGTTAAGGCTGACTTATCCTTTGAAATAACCTGTTTCTTACCTTTCATCTCTTTTACATCTAAACCTTCATCCTCTTCTAATTCTTCTTGGGATGAAGAGTCTTCTATTATTGTGATTTTATTCTAAGCTAAATTAGGGTTTAGCAACTTTTTCATGCTCAATCTCAATTTATTCTTGGTTCTGTTATTAGGTCTCCAACCTACCCCAATATCTCCCAGCATGCTCAAAGCTTTTCCTTGGTGTTTTGTGGATTCTAGTTGAACCACCTTTCTCTTGATTCCTTGTGACATCAATTTTTCTTCAAACTATTCCTATAAATATTATTCAGTGTCAGCCCTAGCTTCATCAATCATTGGACTTTTCTTACCTTTTGACTATACTCCTGTAGGGACTTGTTCCTATTCTAACAAACTTTCATCTATTCCCTGATCTACTTTTTTATGAAAGCTATCTTCTACATGATCTAAATCCTACGTTTGATCCTTTGATATTTCATCTTCCTCAACTTTGTTCTGTTGTTCATTTTCAACATTTTCACCCTTTTGTGTCATAGCTACTTACCTTGCACATTATCTTCTTCTATCTTGACTATGACCTTTTTCTTCAATTTCTTGACTAAATTATGTCCTTTGTTCAGCTGCCTTTTCTTTGATTGGTATTCTTTCTCAGATTGAAACCCGGACTAGAATAGAAAATAGTCCCAGGTCTTTTCCTTCTTTTGGAGTGTTGTACTTATGATTAACTTTATCAGACCATGATGAAATATGGACTTTTGAGTATGATCTTGATGCTCTTTTACTCTGTTGGACATCTTTTGCAGAATATTTAGAAAAAAGAAAGGAAGGTTCATCTTTTCTTCATGTTTTAGATGCTGCAAAAACCTGAAATGGTATTTAAACACAAATGCATATCTCCCTTCACAAGTTACATAGCTTTGCATAATTTTAATTGGTTCTCTCCACTCTCGCATTAAATTTTGTATGTGCACTCATTTACCCCAATCTGCAACAACATTTGGTAGCAAGTAATTCTATGTATTAAAGGTAAAAGGTACCTTATTGAACCAATATTCACCTTCATCTGGAATGCTTGTAGCCTCTGGTATTAGATATCTAGTCAGCTCAATCCTTAGGGTGTCAAAAGTAACTGTGTCATTATTCAACCCTGAGAAAACTTATATGAAACTTCTGTGTGATGTCCATCAATCTTCTCAAAATGGTTTAGCCATCCTGCTTATAAAAATAACCTTGCATAGTTAGGGAAAGCTTGAACCCAGGACATATCTGAGGGTTCAAGCCTATCTCTTTTCCCACTCCCCTTCATTTCGGATACTTGATCTTAAATGTACTTTTTTTAGTAAAGAGTTTAACACTATTCGAATATTTGCAAATTTGACAGTCAGTCATATGCTGAGAAAATTAAACCCTTGAGCTGAATTTCACTTCTCAAACTGATAAGTATTTCAACCTTATTGACAGAGAAGATTTGACATTGAGAAAAAAATGATTTTATGAACTGGTAGTCTTAGTTAATATCAATAACTAATCCTCTATCAATGTGAACCTAAACTCATGGAACATGTCAATAATTCGCTTCATACCTGTCTAAATAATGGATTCAGTTGCTAGAAATCTGCTTTCCTGGCTTCCCAGGTGTTTAATTTCCTTCCTAAGTCTATCTTTGGCTACCAGGACAGTGCTAAACAGTTACCCTGCAAACCCTAAATAGCCGACCTTCTTCAATTTTCAATCACAAACTGCTAGGTCTTTTAACGGATTCTATAATCTTCATGCATTGAGGAAATGCGTAGCTGATGGAGAATTTTCCTCATCATGCATAATCATTATCATTCCGCTACTGTGTATCTCATAACCTACAGACCACCGCAACTCACCCAAATGATTCCTTCCCTGATCTCACAACACTTGTCACAATGATTATTATGGATAAAACATGTATCAAACTCATCGATAGGTGTGAAAGACTTCTCCTGTGTGCAAATTTTGAAAATTTCGAGCCAAAATCATGACTTTTCAAATAGCATGATTTTCTTCTAGGGGCCTTGTTTACCTTTTCTGAGCTTGCACTATAGGAATATTTGTTTTAACAATTTTTTAATCAAAACTCACAACAAAGGGTTAAACTTTAGTTAATAGTTTTGAATAAAACTTTATGATATTTTTTATAACCTTTAACTCATATATACATTCTATAAGCCCCTAAAAACCATAAATTTCACTAAGTAAAACCAAAATTGGAAGAAAACCTATTAAATCAACTATAAGTATAAGCATAAAATCAAAGAAAAATTTAAAAGAAACTAAAGTCAAAACTTTAAAATGAAAGAAAGACCATACTTTAAAAAAAAAGCAAATGGTTTAAAATGAGAAACAAAAATAGGCTATAATAGGATGTAAAGTGTGTTGACATCCTTGGTCGTCGATAACCTGCTGCTAGTTATTATGTTGCCTATCGACTTGGTTTTAAAACTTGGTCAATGTCGTTATCATTAATTTAGCTATTTTAGCTAAATTTCCTGTACATTAATTTATTCGTTATGGTTTTAAATTTGTTATCTTGTATGTCATTAATGTCTCTTTTGTGCTATGTATATTTTTACTATATTCATTAACTTCTCTTATGTTATTTTATTGGCATGTTATTAATGGTTTGAGAGCAGAGCTTTGGATTTGATAATCCGGGAGATTATCATGCCATACTTTGTATGCCATGGTACTTAATCCTAAACACCTTCATACTATGGTATTAAACCCTAAGCTCTAAACCTATGGACTAAACCTTATCTACATTCCTAAGCAAAAGTCTTAGACTTTGGACTAGCACAACCTATGACTAAGTATTATGGTAATACCATCATAGTACAAGCTTTGTAATATATTAACATTCGCATTAGAGTTTGGGGTGACATAATATATGGTAAAAACCATACATTGCAGGGTTTAAGCATTGGTATGGAGGGTGGCATGAAACGATACTTTGTAACAAGTAATGACTATGGAAGTGGGTTTGATGTTTCATTAATGGACTCCAACCTAGTGCATTTAATGCTCTTCGTAAATCATAACAGTCTTCCCTTAGGCTTGGCCCATGATAGTTGTGCAATGTATTGTCAATTGGGGTTTTGACATTTTGGCTCTGCGCAAACATATGGCCATGGAGGTGACCTCCAGCTTGTGAGGTATGCCCACATAAAATTTATAAGCCTGCACATTGTTTAGTTTACGGTTGCAACAAATGGCATACTCCTCATCCCCATTTGGTTGGTGCTTGCATGTTCCAAAAGGAATGGACGGCAGCGTGGCTATGACTCGGTTAGATCCAAGCGTTGCATTCATGGCCACGGTAATCCTACTAATTCAATCTTATTCTTGTCACCCTTCAATCCTATGGCAGAGCTATGTTTCGACTGGTTGTTTGGTTGGGGTTTGATGATGTAGTGAAATCGATTTTGCCTTCGGGCTTTGAATACAGACTTGGTTATTTTTAATGTTGAGGCATTATGCCATGAATCATTTCTTAGGCCATTCGGCTCTATGTAATTTTTATTTCGGTTATGCAACTCATTACAATTTTGGTTTTGGGATTTTAAAGCCATGGGCTGTACCAGTGCAAGCAATGGTGCCATAGCCCATTGGTACGCCTGTGTAAAACCTTGTTCTTGGCCTTTAATGGTGACTGTGTACAGACATTTGGGATCTCTGTGTAAATATATATAAGCATTGTTTTTATAAATTGTAATGGTTTACTTGATAAATTATGTATGTGATTTCCTCCTGCGTTTTTATCTAGCTCTGTATTTAAATAAGTTGGGGTTTTTAATGAACAGAGGAATACACCTTACCGGATGCTCTATGTGTAAATGCCATTGATTTGTTTGGTTAATGTGACATCTTGACAGTGTGGGTAAAGGCCATGACGTCAATGGCATGAGCCTTCCCACAGTGCTGCGATAGCTTGTATTTAAAATTGTTTATGGTATTTGGTTCTGTGTATTACGATGTTTATAATATGAGGATATAGACAACGTGGGTATAGGCCATGCCGTAAATTTCATGTGCCTTCCCACAGTGCTATGATAGTATAGTGTAGGGTTTAGAATGGTAGAGACTATGTATTGTATTTAAAATTTGGCCAAGGCTGTGACTTATGTGAGCACTGTGCATTAGTGGTTTTCATGGTGGACAGGGTATGCAGACCCTTGATGGAATTTGTTGTTCTTAATGTAATTGGACTCTGTAAATATTTTAATGGATTTAATTATCACCCACAACCCGCATACGATTGTACATCGTTGCCTATGTGAGAGCAATTATAGGATTTGGTTGTCATTGGTATATATATAATATGTATGGGTTATTTATTATGATTTTGATTTTTCCTTGGGTATTGATGGCCATGGGAATCGGTGTCACGACCTCTATTGGCAACACTGTTTTTAATGTAATGTAATGAAATGTATTTTGATGAAATAAACAAGATGGGCTTGCATTCCCATAGGATTCGATTCCTGCTTCTGTTGCAATAAATGGATTTATGTTATGACGTTGAATTGTGTAACTTGGTTTATGGTTATGTATAGATGGATATTATATGGGTTTTTTAAATATATAATGCATGTGATTTATGGTATTTTAATGTAGATGTTAAGACTGTAGGTTTTATGACAAAGTCTTGATAAGGACCACATGGATGGTCACAATATCCCTTTGACTAATTTTAATGTTTAATCCAGTTATGTAAAGTACTTTGGTTTTACATGATTATATGAAGTAGACCTTGGAAGGTATTTATTAATTTTTTTTAGCTTGGTTATTATATGAACTATGTTCCTAGTAGATCTAGTTTCAAATATAAACATGTATAGTTTAGCATAAATAATATTTATTTAATGATTACTGAACTAGTCGATTTAAAATTCTAGGGCAAGCCTCTGCTGAAAAATGAAATATGTCAGTAGAGTATTAAATATAGAGAACATAGTATAAACATAATACTAATTTCATCATGTAATATCCCGGATTTTGGACCTACCATTTATAGGCATGAGCCTATTGATCATGAATATTATATTGATTTTTATTTTATATTGGGTCGAACACCCCACTGCACATAAACATGATGATTTGTTTTGTATATTGGATGTAAGCCAACTGCTGATGATATATATGTATATATATTTTGTTTGTGTTGGGCGTGGACCCTGAAGCACATGATCGATGAGATGTTTTGTGTTGAGAGAAAGGCTCTGGAGCACATGAGTAATTACATTTGTGTTGAGCATAAAGTTCTGGAATAGATGAAAATATAATTTGGAAATGTTGGGCATAAGCTCTGGATCATTCCATGTTGGTGTTGAGCATAAGCTTTGGAGCATCGAATCTTTGGCTATTGTATCCCTAGGTGTATTGTACAAGTACAACCTAACATTTAGTGTTGAGCGAGGGCTCTGGAATTGCACTATGTTTCTAACTCCTTGTTATAGGCATTGAGTATGGGCTCTGGTAAGTGCTAGGGGTTACTGAAAAGATTAAAATCACCTCTGAGTGAAAACGACTCAAAAATAATATTGATCTCATCATAATTATTTTTAAGTGATTAAATGAAATTTTGAATTTATCTATTCTCATCAAGTACTGAAGAAATACCACGTTATACAAGGGAAATCCAACATGCAAGGATTTTTAGAGTTTCCTAGCCTAGTAGACCTGAACCATCTATCTACTTGACCTTCATAAAGAAGTGTCGTTAAGTCTAGGGATCATGATACATGATTCCCGAAGACAAATGTTAACAAGTATTTTAATACTATGTATACTATACATAGTATGTATAAAGAATTAATTATGATTAGTTATATAATTGAATAAAGAAAGAAGATAATCTCCACCAATTATTATTTATTATTAAAGGATTAATAAATAGTGAAACATCTATGAAAGACTAACTAGGAACTAGTTAAAAGTTCCTAGGTTAAGAATTGAAAATTACCCCAGTAAATTAAAAAAGGTTTAAATCAAGAAATCAAGGATTTCTTGATTTAACTGCCCCTTTGACTGAAAATTCTGTCTATAAAGACTCAAGCCAAGAAATAGATTGGGGTTATGATTTTTATCTGTGAGAATTATTATTATTCCTGTTTTTGGCTCTCAAGTGTTTTTTTCTGGAGAACTTTCTCCTGCAAGGGAAAGAGGACTTATTCAGAACTGAATACCAATTAGTAAACCCTACCTTAGGAGCTCTAAGCTACTTGCATGTTGGAATAAAGCTTAGGGGGATCCATATTACAACCAGGAACGGTTCAGGGACATGGTTGGGAGGAATGTGATAGTTCCCAAGTGATTTTGTCATCAAACAGAGGTCAGATATGCATTGAATTGTTAATGCTGGTGATTTAAGTGTGTAGGTGCAGCCATTGACAAAGCTTCAACTTCAGGTATGAAACCCTTGAAGTCCTATTCTATTTCTTCCCAAAGTTTCATTACTATTTATGTTAAGTAATGGCTACAATGAAATTTCTAACCCTAATGGTTATGTTTTATGGTGAACAATATGCTAGGGTTTGTATATGCAATTTACTAATCATAGGCTGGAGAAATTTTATTATATGTTGTACATTACCAGGGTTTGTACTTTGAGTTGAATTCTATAATTATCCCCATGTTTAGTTTATGTGCACTATATAGAGTTTTTGTTACCAGTTAGCTTATTCTAAGGTTGCATTACTCTAATGACATATTTCATTTGTCAGTAGAGGGTGGTTTTAAATTCAATATTTGTTCAGATGTATAGGTTAAATATATATATATATATATATATATATATATATATATAGAATTACATATACATATCAGTATTCAAATATTTTTATAATTAATGTACTATTCAATTTACTATAAAATAAAGTATATAACCTAAATATTCTAAGCTAAATCAACTAAGTACATATATAGAAAACTAAATCTAAGATAATAACTCATTAAATACCTTCAAGGTCTATCTTAACAAGTACAAAATCAATATCATAACATTCCATTAAATAAGTATAATCAAAATTAACCAAACAGATAAGGCATCGTGACCATCCATGTGGTCCAATATCAAAACTCTGTCTTATTATATAAATCTATAGTCCAAATCGTTTAGTCAATAATCACATCCATTTACATAACTCAAATTTTTAATTCACAGTCCTTTTATTACAGTCATCCATTATAAAAATAAAACATAAAGTGTTTTAAAGGTCCCATTTAGATCTACACATAACTAAACATATCATATTAAACATTTAGACAACTAAAATCCATTTTTCCAACAAGAGGTCGTGACATTGAATCCTATAGATGTCTAGACTCAAAGAAATAGCATTAATACAACCATAAGCATTTTATACATAAGCAGTAAGAAAAATTGCATAACCATCATTATACATCCCATTCTTTACATCTAAAATATGCAGGCTACGTTTCTAATCTACGCCACAATCCCATAAACAAACAACGCATACACTAACAGTGAGGTCGTAAAGACCTGAGTTATGGCCTCAGCCAAGTTCCAATCTAATCACACAGTCACACTAATAAACCAAATCGATATCATGGGTTGTCATAACCCTAGCTGTTACAGCCCTATTCTTTCCAAGTAAACAATTTACATATTAAATGCCAACTAAAATCTATCGTAGTCGTTGGGAGAGGCACATGCCTTTCGTGGCTTGGCCTGCACCCATGCTGAGCCAATATAACAACTAAGAGTTCAATACTCTATTTTAAACATAGAATCCATTTATACACTAACGCAAATAACGTGGTGGAAAGCTAATGGGCTATGCCACCATTGTTATAACGGTGCAGCCCATGGCATAACACCCAAGCTCTAGAAGCTCCCGACTTAAAATACAAACAAAATAAATAGAGTGTTTTGCATACTAAACTTAACCTAAAACAATATTTATACACAGAGTAAATTTCCACAAGCTTTAAGGCCACAATTGATCCCATTAAATTTCACATAAAACATAACATTTAAATAACCATACAAATCCCAAGTTTACACAGTATTAAACGCTGAATGAAATCGTAGCCATTTCATACCAAAAATTTATAGTCCTCATATAAAAACCAACGCGCCCTGTATCTACACAGAGAGGCACAAAACCTCTTTGATAGACAGTCAAGTCTTAAAATGTTAATGGCAAGCTGTGATATATGGCACCATTACAAGTAATGGTGCAGCCACGAACCAAACAAATGCCAAAACTCTCAACGAGACTCCATTTAAAACCAAATCAAGCTACATCATAAACCCCGAAGGCATAGTAAACAAGTGCCACAGGAAACTCAAACACAGTAAATATTTCCAACTTAGGAATGCCCAGAATGAGAGAAGGAAAGTAATCTTGCTGGTAGGCTTACCATGGCTATGAAGAAGAAATCCCAAAGTAACAAGTGCAGCCTGTGCAAAACCCAAAGCATCTTTGCATTTTCCTACATACAAACCAACGATGGCATGTGAAGCATGACCATGCCATGAAGGAGCCAATAAAGAAAATGCATTTGACACAGAGCTAGTTTAAGCTTACTTGCAAATTGACGAGGTGATATCCCTTCTCCAAATGCGTAGAGGCCACGCTAAACCACAATGCCAAAACCATAATGCACAAAAAACAAATTCCAAGTCCTTAAACAAGGGTTTTCACCAGCCCCAATGGCATTAATGGCACCAGCTGGTGGCCATTAACGCTTCCATAAACCCCAACCATAAGTTTGTGAATCAACGTTATATCAACCAAGTCATATGTTAAACTCTATATACTATGTTTTTTCCACCCTTTAAAATTCAGTGCACACTCAATACTAATGGCATGGTATGTATACCATAGTCCTAACCTTATGGTATGTGTAGCCCTTAACACTATCATATAGTGTTACAATGTTTTCCCTTAGCATAAACATTTTAGTGTTATCACCTGCCCTTTATGCTAGTTCATATAGGTAGTATATGCGCTTAATTTGTATTCTAGGTTTGTAGCATTTAGGAATAATGGCAAACGTAGTATGCCATGATGCCCTCGCTAGGAAAAACAAGCGTAAGTTTACAAGCTCGTAACCAAGGTAAACCTGCAAAATAGAAAATCAGAGACAAGTAAATAAAATAACTAAGAGATAAATCATTTATAATGGAAGGACAACAAGTAAATGCACAACATCTGGATAATTAGCTAAGAAAGAAAATTAACAAACATAGGGCTTACCTGAGTCGTAAAAACAAAGCAGTAATAAAGTACAAGGTGGAACTGAATTGTGCCAAGTAACCAATAATCCCGATGACGCAAGAGTAACCTGTAAGTCAATAAATAAGGCGCCTTAGTTTGTATGAACTAAGTAATCCTGCTTAATGAAGAATAACCTTACCTCTCATATCATCATGGGAGAACAAGTCTCGCCACTCCATCACTTTGTTCCCATCGACAAAGTTAAGTTATTTTTTATTAAATAAACAAAGTATACATGTGCATGAGTAAAACAATGATTTATATAACTCATTAATTCACCAATAGTAATAACTAAGATATATCGATAGTTTAAATAATAGAATTAAGACACAAGAAGTAAACGAACTAATAGTCACTGAATGGATAAGAGATTAACAATACAGTGGGCAGATTCTAAAGAGGTTGAAAGTTTAAGGAGCATCTATGTTTCCACATGAGTACTAATGATCCCTTTTGGGTAGTCTTCACTAGTCGATAATTTTCTTTTTTTTTCAATTTTTGGGGACATTACAAGTGGTATCAGAGCCCAGTTTCAATACTGAGAGACTTATGAGCGCACCAAGCATTCACGCAGAGAAAATAAAGTATGATAAGTAATTTTTGTTACTAACAGAATTTTTATTTCTTTTTTGCTGTTATTAATTTTTTGTGTTTTATGGAAACTTTTATAGCATTGTTCATTTTATGAATACTGAGGAAGAAAACAACTGGCAGGAAGAAATGACCACCCCCACTCCAGAAGTAAAATTGGTGGTCAAGTTAAACTCTGATGTGCTGAAAACTTTGCACAGTCTTCATGCTGAACTGAAAATTTTCAGAGAAGACAGTCTAAATGAAAGAAAGGAACAACATGCTATAAATGAAACATTATTGCATAACACAATGGGAGGGAGCCCGCAGGGTAAAATTACCTAGTCCACCAATATATCCAAAAGAGAACCATACCATGAGTGGGCTAGCATCCAAAGAGAAGCAGAAAAAAAAGGTATACCTGAAGCAACTAAAGGAGATCATCACAGTCCTGCAAGTGATGAATCACTTTCTCCACAGAGAAAGAGGCAAAGAAGTGATGACAGTATTCAGGTGGAGTTTCGAAAAATAAGAGCCCCGACCTATGAAGGTGAAGTAAACACAAGAGAAAAGGTGGAAGAATGGTTGCTGGGAATGAGTAAGTATTTCCAGGTTCATAACTATTCAAGCATGATGCAGGCTAGGCTTGGCATCTACAACCTGAATGGTAAGGAAACAAGATGGTGGCAACATTTAAAGAACACCAAGAAATATGAGGTGCGATAAATAAGCTGGGAAAAATTCTGAAAGATTTTCCAAGAGAAATACATGTCAGAAAGGTTCTTTAACTGCAACGTAAAAGAGTTTCATGATCTGTGCATGGGGTCCATGACTCTAGACACATTTATAAAAATATTTCTAGATCTGCTACATTATGTACCGTAAATCAAACAAGAGAAGGTGAAGATCCAACAATTTCTAGGATGTCTTCCTCCTAGTTTTCAGGATAGGATATAATTCGACATGCCAAATACATTGGATACTAGACTACACAAGGCCCGACTATGTTATGAGCATGGGAAGTTACATCAAGAAAACCAGAACCAAAATAGAAAAAAGTCTAGAAACTTTTCTGATAACCGTAAGCCTGGGTCAAACCCGTAGCCTTATAAAAAGAAAAATAATATCTTTCAAGCGAACAAGAACTTCAACAAAACTGGTACGAAGCCTTATGTACCAGCTCCTAATTGTAATAATCAAGTGGAGAGTGGAGCCAATGCTACCCCTTTAGCGATCAAGTGTTGGAAGTGAAATGGGACGCATTATGCATGAGATTGTAAGAACAAGACAATGGAGTCTTGCATAACCTACAAGAAGAACCTACCATTGAGGATATAGCAGGAACCCCACAAATCTATGCAGCATTAGATGGCCGATAGGAAGACCATCAAGCTACAATGGTCGAGATCAAAGGTAAGATCTTGAACACCTCTATTTCAATACTTATTGATCTCGATGCTTTCCAGAGCTATGTTGCACCTAAGATTGTTGATTTACGCAAGTTAGGCAAAGTAAAGCATGATAAACCTTGGCTGGTATAGTTAGCCACTGGTACGAAATGGAATGTTTCAAAAATTGTTAAAGAATGTGAAGTAAACCTAAATGGTTTCCTTACTAAGATAAACCTGAACATCCTACCTTTAGGATCATACGATATTCTTATCTGCATGGACTGGTTGGATCAGCACCATGTCATGCTTGATTTTCTACATAAGTCTATCTTGTGTACTGATAACCAAGGAAACCAAGTGAAGGTTCAAGGAATCCCAAAGAAATTGTATGTAAGACAAACATCTTCCTTACAAGAAAAGAAGTGTGTTAGGAAGGGCTGGAAGTTATTTGCAGTGAACATCCGAGATGTAGAGTCTGATAGAGAACAACACATAGAATAATTCCCCGTACTTGAAAAATTCAAGGATGTGTTTCCCGAGGAAATCCCCGGATTACCTCCAAAATAAGACCTATACTTTTCCATCGAACTGACCCCAGGATTAGTTCCAGCTTCCAAATCCCCTTACCGCACGAGTGCACCAAAATTGGTGGAACTCAAACTACAGTTGCAGGAACTAATAGAGAATGGATATATCCGACCCAGTGTGTCCCCTTGGGGAGCACCAATTTTGTTCATAAAGAAGAAGGACGGTACGATACATATGTGCATTGATTACCATCAGTTGAACAAAATGACTATAAAGAACCGTTACCTACTCCCTAGGATCGATGATATTTTTGACTAGGTGGGAGGAGACAAAATCTTTTCAAAGATTGACCTATGATCCGGGTACCATCAAGTATGGATCCGAGACGAAGATATTCCCAAGACTACCTTTCGTACAAGGTACGGGCACTACGATTTTGTATTGATGTCATTTGATTTGACCAATGCACCCGTAAAATTGATGTGTATGATGAACATCATATTCATTATTTATGTAGATAAGTTCATACTAGTATTTATTGATGACATCTTGGTTTATTCCAATAATAAAGAGGAACATGAAGAACACCTTTGCATAGTACTTCAGGTGTTGTGAGAACACCAGCTCTACACTAAGTTTAGTAAATGTGATTTTTACCAACCAAAAATACAATACCTAGGTCACATCATATCCGAGGCAGGAATAGTTGTGGACCCAAAAAATATTCGAGCCAAAAAGGATTGGCCTACCCCAACTAATGGCATTTACATTAAGTCCTTCTTTGGTTTAGCCGGGTATTATCGAAAGTTCACTGATAACTTATCAAGAATCACTTGTCCCATGATGACTTTGCAAAAGAAAGCGAACAAGTTCTTATGGACTGACAAGTGTGAAGAATGTTTTTTAAAATCCTAAGCAGCTTTTGATGACCGCACTAGTGTTGCGGATTGTGGATCCTGATGGGGATTTTGTGGTATGCACAGATCCAAGCAAGATAGGACTTGAAGGAGTCCTCTTGCAAAACAATCATGCAATATGTTATGAATCAAGGAAATTAAAAGAGCATGAGCAAAATTATCCCACGCATGATCTTGAGCTAGCAACCATTATTTACACTCTGAAGATGTGGAGGCACTACCTCATGGGAAGGAAGTTCCTTCTAAAGACTGACAATATGAATCTAAAGTATTTATTCGATCAACCCGATCTAAATGCGAGGCAAGCCAGATGGTTGGATTTCTTGAGTGAGTATCACTTTGAACTAAAGCATATTAAGAGAAAATAGAACAAAGTTACCAATGCTTTGAGTTGGCAAACTCATATGATATATGAGGTGACCCCAAGTCAAACTGATGTAGATTTGCATGAGAAGATTAGAACGGAAAACAAGGTTGACCCGGTCTATGTGGAAATCCTCAAGAAGTTCCAATAGGACAAGTTGTTTCAACAAGAAAATGAATACAAGGTGGATGAATCCGGACTACTATGGTCCAAGGATAGATTGTATGTTCCAGATGGAGGAGATATTCGGTCCAGGATCCTCAAATAATTTCATAGGGAAACCTTCTTGGGGCACCATGGATATCAAAAGATGATATATTTCATCAAGAGACACTTTTTCTGGCCTAAGTTAAATGTCGACATTGCAATGTTTATTGCAAAAGGTCGGGAATTCCAGCTAGTTAAAGATGAGCACCAACATCCTTCAGGATTGCTACAGCCATTTCCCATTCCGGAATGGAAGTGGGAGGTTATAAGTATGGATTTTATTACTGGTTTACTGAAAATCAAGAAGCAAAATGATTCCATTTTCATAGTCATTGACAAGCTGTCAAAGGCTGCACATTTAATCCCTATGAAATTGACCTACAAGGCCGTGAACATTGTCGATATCTTCCTGAAAAAGATATTTAGATTTCATGGGATACCCAAAGTGATTATCTCAGATCGAGATGTTAAGTTTATAGGAAACTTTTGGAGATCTTTATTCTCTAGATTAGAGATGCAGTTGAAATTTAGCACTGCTTATTACCCATAGATGGATGGGAAGACTG
Source organism: Pseudotsuga menziesii (assembly GCA_001517045.1). NCBI lineage: Eukaryota > Viridiplantae > Streptophyta > Pinopsida > Pinales > Pinaceae > Pseudotsuga > Pseudotsuga menziesii. The sequence goes on along the minus strand of LPNX010284277.1, from coordinate 348,760 downwards.
AAAGAGTAAACCAAATTGTTGAAGACATGCTTCGAATGTATGTCATGAATAACCCCACCAAGTGGGAGGATTATCTGCACTTTGCAGAGTTTGCATATAACAATGGGTATCAGACTTCCACCAAGATGAGTCCTTTAGAGGTACTCTATGGATGGAAGTGTAGGACTCCCATTACTTGGGACAGTCCAGTGGATCGGCTCATGCTAGTGTCTGACCTGTTATTGGACTTGGAACAGTTAGTTACCAATTTTGATGTAATTGTAACTTTAGAATGCATTCACTTGTATTACTTATGTATTGCACCTCTATGTTTATTACGAGATGTGTCTGTAATGTACTTGAATCATGCCATTCCCTGATGTTCCTATCAGTAGTTTCTATAATGTAAACAAGTCATGTCAAGTCAATGTGGGTAACCCTCCTATTGGTCAAGGGTTAACGTCCCCGCAGTTTTGGGGCACTAGGGTTATTAGACTCTCCTAGAGAATTCAGCCCTAGTAGTTCATTGTCAAGTCATGAATTAGTATAAATAGAGAGCGAGTCTCTCTATTTACCACAAACTCACTCACAGTTAGTTGTAGCACATAGCTGAGGAAGAAGAAGACACTGGGGCTAGGAAGAAAGAGGCTACTATTGTCGGGAGATCATCTTATTGTTTTGGGTTTTACTTTTTGTGCTGATTCTATCTCTGAGGAATTTGCGGGGTTTTATCCATTTATGGTTATTCCAAGAAAAAAAACTGTGTTCATTGTCTCTTGTGTATGATTGTTGTGCTTGTTATTCTCTCAGTTAATGATCCTAATATAATGCTAGCTTAATGTTAAAAATATAACATGGTATCAAAGCTAACCTAAGAAGAAGACACTGTGCAGCTGCAGGAACTAGGGATTCCTACTTTCTGGATCTCTCTCCATATATTTCAGAAAAATAAGGTTGGAATAACTCTCCTCCCTAGGGCACATCTTTATGTCGAAGCAGAATCCAATTTTGAGTTTTTTTCAGTTTTGAACCCGACACTACTGCCGAAAATTAGGGCTTTCTATAGAAGTGGAATTTTTGAGTGAGCCCAGGCCTGGATTGATATCCTCTACAAAATTAAAGTTTAGAGATCAATATCAAAGCATTTGGTTGGACAGAACTCTGAAAAAGCAAAACCCTAATCTGCTCCTGAACCAACACTGCAAAATTTCAGCTCCAAATCCAGATCGACATCTTGACTTGGTAAGATCTAAATCTTTTGTATTTCCATTTGAGGTTCTCAGTTAATATTTCTCATCACACCAAGCTTTATGAAAAGATTGAGGGAGCTGATAAATTCTAATCCTGGAAGTATAAGATCTCCCTGGTTCTGGAAGAAAATGAGTTAGACTCCTACATCCATGAGGAGGTTCCAGTTCCAGAGGAAGATGAGGCTAAGGCCTTACATAAGAAGAATTTGGTTATGGAAAAGATGATTATTGTTGATTTAGTCAAATATCACCTCATACCATAGGTGTCCTCCCTCAAGACACCTAAAGCTATGTTTGATGCCCTAACCAAACTATTTGAAGGGAAGAACATAAACCGGAAGATGACTCTAAGGAACCAGTTGAAGAATGTAAAGATCCAGAATGAGGAGAGAATCTAGTCATACTTCACAAGGGTCTCCCAGATAAAAGAAAAACTTGAAGTAGTGGATGAAGAAGTGGAGAATGCAGAAATTGTGATGACAACCTTGAATGGTCTCCCTAGGTCATGGGATTCTTTCATCCAATGAATCTGTGCTATGAAGAAGCTAATCAAGTTTAGTAGGATGTGGGAAGAATGCTCACAAGAATAAGCTTGAGAGTAAAAGATGGGAAGTGAAGATCAAGATCTCATAGTACACTCCAAGAAGGGAACAAGGGAAAATCATCATCACCAAGGCAAGCATTCTCATCAGAAAAATAATTTTGTAAGAAGGGATCCATCCAAACTCAGATGTTATACATGTGATGAAAGAGGACACTTTGCTAGAATTTGTCCCATGAATAAGAATGGATCCAAGAAGAAGAAGAACTCAAAAAGAAGGCATCATGCTCACACTGCTGAGGATGATGATCTTCCCGGGAAGAAAGTAAAACAAGAAAGTGAAGACTCTTCCAGTGATGAAGAATATGTTCTGATCTCCGCTCTCACGGGAACTGTCACTCATGGAAGCAAAGATTGGATTATTGACAATGGGGCTTCCAAACACATGATAGGTTTCAAGGAATACTTTGAGAAACTATCCAAACATAATTCACTTCATAAAGTGAATCTTGGGGATGACTATTGATATCCCATAAAAGGTAGTGGTGAATCCTCCTACAAGCTAGACTCTGGAAAGTCTATGAAAATGAAGGATGTATTATTTGTACAAGGACTAAAGAAGAATATTCTCTCCATATCGGCACTGGATGCAAAAGGCATGAGGGTTGCATTTATAGATGGCCAAGTCCTCATGTGGCCAAGAGGAAATACTATTGGCGATACAATAGTAAATGTAGAACAAGAAGGAGGATTATACAAATTGAAGGGCCATCTAGAACAAGCTTTGGTCCATGACACAGTAGAGCTAAATGAACTTTGGGATAGAAGGCTTGCACATGTGCACTACCACTTGCAAGCAAAGTTGTCGAATGTCTTCCAGAAATTAAAGAAAAACATGAAGGAGTCTGCAAAGGATGTGCGAAAGGAAAGAATACAAAGAAGACATTTCCAAGTCGTGATAGCAAGGAAAAAGGAATCTTGGAAATCATCCACTCTGATGTATGTGGACCAATGTCATCAAGTTCACTAAGCAGGTATGTATACTATGTTTCTTTCATTGATGACTTTTCTAGGAAGACATGGATTTACTTCATGAAGAACAAAGATGAAGTTTTCAGGAAGTTCAAGGAATTCAAAGCCTTTATCGAGAATCACAAAGAAAAGAATATCAAGACCTTTTGATCAGATAATGGTGGAGAATTCACATCAAATGAATTCAAAGACTTATGCAAAGATTCCGGGATTAAGAGGGAGTTATCCACTCCATATAATCCAAAATAGAATGGGGTTGCAGAAAGGAAGAATACAACTATCATGGAAGCTACGAGGGAAATGCTTCATGATCAAAATCTTCCCATGCATCTATGGGCAGAAGCTGCCAGAACAGCGGTGTATGTACAGAACCATACTCCACACAGAGTACTCGAGAAAAAGACACCTGAAGAAGTCTTTTCCAGCAAGAAAACAAAAATGAGTCCATCTCAGAATATTCAGTTGTCTAGTGTACATACACATTCCGAAACAAAAGAGGACAAAGTTAGATCCTTCAAGAAAGAAGGGTATATTTGTGGGATACTCTAAAAGGTCGAAGGCTTAGAGAATATACTTCCTAGGATTTAAGAAGATCGACATTCATAGGGATGTAACATTTGTCGAAGACTTAGCTTACAACAAATCCAGAAAGAGACCTGCTGAAGATCTTGAAGAATCAGAAGCACCCAGAACTCATGACACAACCATGAATGAAGAAACTCAAGAAGAAGATCAAGAATTTGAAGAACCTCAAGAACCTGTAGATCCACCTCAGGAGAAGAATCCTCACAAGAGGAAACCTGCTTGGGTACGGAAGCTATCCAAGGTGCGGAAAGATATGGGGCTCCAGAAGAGAATCATAGAGAAAGAAAGAGGACCAGGTCCTTCTCTAGGTATGCAGCTTTATTATGCGATTTCATCAATAAATAACCTTCCAATTATGAAGAAGCGACAAAACAGAAAGAATGGAAGGATGCTATGATAAAAGAGTATCAATCGATCATGAATAATGATGTTTGGGATGTTTTCCCAACACCATAAGGGAAGTCAATTGTAACTTCTAAATGGATCTACAAGATCAAGCATGTTGCAGATGGCAGCATAGAGAAATATAAAGCAAGATTCATGGCTCATGGATTCTCGCAGAAAGAAGGAATAGATTATGAAGAAACCTTTGCACCTATAGCCAGATACACTTCCATCAAATCAGTACTTGCTCTAGATGCAGTGATGAAAGGGAAGATACACCAAATGGATGTCAAGACTGCTTTCTTGAATGGTGTAGTGGAAGAGGAAGTATATGTATAGCAGCCACTCAGTTTTGAGACACATGACAAGGAGTCTCATGTGTGTATATTGAAGAAATCCCTATATGGTTTGAAACAAGAACCCAGGACATGGTACAGAAGAATTGATGGCTTTCTATCCATTTTGGGATTTACCAAAAGTAAAGCAGATTCCAACCTTTACTACAAGGTTGAAGATGGAAACCCAGTGATGCTCCTACTGTATGTATATGATCTATTTGTAACAGGTATGGATGGTTTGATTGCTAATATGAAGAGGAAGCTTGATTTGAAGTTTGAAATGAAGGACTTGGGTATGATGCATTATTTTCCAGGCATGGAGGTGTGGCAGAATATGGATGGAATCTTCCTCGAACAAGGGAAGAATGAAGTAGAGATCCTAAAGAGGTTCAGGATGATGGAATGCAAGGCCATGAAAACACCTATGGCATTGAACCTGAAGCTATTAAGTGATTCTAGGATGTATCATTTGATGATTGGGTCCTTGATGTACCTGACGAACACGAGACCAGATATTTTCTTTGCTGTGAACACCTTGAGCCAGTTCCTAACATATATGAGACATGTTCACTTGATTGCTGCAAAGCATATTCTGAGGTACCTGAGGGGTACAGTTGATTATGGGCTCATGTATGAGGTGAATCATAAGATTAACCTAGATGGTTATGTTGATTCAAATTGGGCAAGCAGTGCCATCAATAGGAAGAGCACTTCAAGGTGTTGCTTCAGTATGGGATCAGGTGTGATCTCTTGGTTTGGTAGGAAGCAATCTTGTGTGGCACTGAGTATAGCCGAAGAAGAGTATGTCATAGATTGTTCAGATAGTTGTGAGTTAGTATGGCTGAGGAAGCTACTGCTTGATTTATTTGATCTCCAGTTGGATGCTACTTGTATACATTGTGACAACCAAAGTTGCGTGAAGTTTTCAGAGAACCCAGTGTTCCATGACAAGTTGAACCATATCGAGATCAAGTATCACTATATTAGGGATATGGTGTAGAGGGGAGCTGTGAAGCTCTAGTATGTTGCAACAGATGAACAGATAGCTGATGTGTTGAAAAATCCATTGGCTAGGGTGAAGTTTGAATACTTCAGGGAGAAGCTTGGTGTTCTCCAGATCAAGGTTCCCTCCAAAGGGAAGTGATTTGTCCGTGAGCCTTTCTGACATGGTGAGAGGATTGGTTCCTTCCATGTCAAATCTGAGTGCTAAGCCATTCTGATGTGACTGTAGGATTGGTTCCTACGTGATCATATATAAGCGTTGAATTCCATTCTTGGAATGGAGGCACTTGGTCAGTTATCAAGAAAGCTCAGTCTAGAACTGAGGTCCATTATAATGTGACTGTAGGATTGGTTCCTACATGATCAGATGTGAGTGTAGAGACTTTCTGACATTGGTTATCAAATGTAAGTGAAGATCCCTCTAGGAATTGGTTCCTCGCATGGTCAAATATAAGTGCTGATCCTTTATGACATTGGTCGTCAGATGTAAGTGAAAGGACTTTCAGTATGGAGGATTAGTTCCTCGCATGGTCGAATGTAAGTGCTAGGCCTTTCTGACATTGGTTGTCAGATGTGAGTGCTGGGCCTTTCTGACAAGGTTATGGGATGTGTTCCCACATGGTCAGATGTGAGTGCTAGGCATGCCTTTCTGATATGATTATAGGATTGGTTCCTACATGATCAGATATAAGTGTTGGGTGGGCCATTCTGACTTAGGTCCAGATATAAGTGTGGAAAAAAGGCCTACATGGAGGCTAGGCCTACAACCAACATGAAAAAGGGATGTCTCTGTAGAAATTCTTGTGACGAAAAGAATCAAGATATAGAACCTGTGATGATGATCCAATAGAGATGTTCCAAACCAGAGATGATCCAAATTGAGTGATGATCCATATCCAGTGATGATGATCCAACTCGAGTGATGATGATCCAGATCGAGTGATGATCCAAATCCAAATGAAGATGACTTGAAGATGAAGATGACTCAGAGATGAAGATGACTTGAAGATGAAAATGACTTGAAGATGATGAGGAATCGATGATGATCCAGATGATATAGAGAAGAATACTTGTGCTGATAAATTGTGTCGAGAAGATACCTTCCTAGTTAACAGGGAGTATTGATGTAATTGTAACTTCGGAATGTAATCACTTGTATTTCTTATGTATTGTACCCCGATGTTTATTCTGGGACGTGTCTGTAATGTACTTGAGTCATGTCGTGCCCCGATGTTCCTATCAGGAGTTTCTATAATGTAAACAAGTCATGTCAATTCAATGTGGGTAACCCTCCTATTAGTCAAGGGTTAAAGTCTCCGTAGTTACGGGGCACCAGGGTTATTAGACTCTCCTATAGAAGTTGGACCTAGTAGGTCATTGTCAAGTCGGGAATTAGTATAAATAGAGAGTGAGTCTCTCTATTTATCACACACTCACCACACTCAGTTGTAGCACAGCTGAGGAAGAAGAAGACACCGGGGCTAGGAAGAAAGAGGCTACTACTATTGGGAGATCATCTTACTCTTTTGGGTTTTACTTTTGGTGTTGATTCTCTCTTTGAGGAAGTAGCGGGGTTTTATCCATTTATGGTTTCCCCGAGGAAAAACACTTTGTTCATTATCTCTTGTGTTTGATTGTTATGCTTGTTATTCTCTTAGTTAAATATCCTAATATAATGCTAGCTTAATGTTAAAAATCTAACAACCAAGGTTCAGGGAAACCTTAAAGAGGCACAACCCCATGAGAAAAGTTACGTGGATAAGAAAAGAAAATATAAAGACTACCAAGTAGGTGAACATGTCTACTTAAAAGTGAAATCAAAACGAAGATCGTTGAGCTTGGGTAGGTGTGGTAAGTTAGCACCTAGATTATGTGGGCCTTTTGAAATTCTGGCCAAGAAAGGACCAGTGGCTTATGAACTAGCATTACCTGCGCACGTAAGAGTTCATAATGTTTTCCATGCATATTTATTAAAAAAATATGTTTATGACACTAAGCATGTCATTGATTGTTCATTATTATAGGTGGAACCTGAGGGGGAATTCGCCCCTCAACCTTTGCATAAATTGGACAAGAGAGAAGTGCAGCTTCGAAAGTGCATCGTAGTCCAATTGAAAGTGCAGTGGAAGGAATTTGAGGTAGATGAGGCTACCTAGGATAATGAGGCCACCTTGATAAAGGATTACCCTACCTTGTTTCATGATATCATGCCGAGTCCCTAGAACACTAGGGATAGTGTTGTACTAAGTGGGGAGGGATGTAATATCCTGAATTTTGGACATACCATTTATAGGCATGAGCCTATTGATCATGATGATTATATTGATGTTTTATTTTATATTGGGTCGAAGACCCCACTGAACATGAACATGATGAATTTTTTTGTATATTGGGCATAAGCCAATTGTTGATGATATATATGTATAGATATGTTGCTTGTGATGGATGTGGGCCCTGAAGCACATGATTGATGTAATTTTTTGTGTTGGGTGTGGAGCCTGAAGCACATGATCGATGATATGTTTTGTGTTGAGAAAAAGGCTCTGGAGCACATGAGTAATTACATTTGTGTTGAGCATAAAGCTCTGGAACACATGAAAATATAATTTGGAAATTTTGGGCATAATCTCTGGAGCATTCCATGTTGGTGTTGAGCATAAGCTCTAGAGCATCAGATCTTTGGCCATTGTATCCCTAGGTGTATTGTACAAGTACATCCTAACATTTAGTGTTGAGTGAGAGCTATGGAATTGCACTATGTTTGTAAATCCCTATTATAAGCATTGAGTATGGGCTCGAGTAAGCGCTAGGTGTTACTGAAAAGATTAAAATCACCTCTGAGTGAAAATGACTCGATAATAATATTGATCTCATCATACTTATTTTTAAGTAATTAAATGAAATTTTGAATTTATGTATTGTCATCAAGTACTGAAGAACTACCACGTTATACGGGGGAAATCCAACATGAAAGGATGTTGAGAGTTTCCTAGCCTAGTATACCTGAACCATCTATCTACTTGACCTTCATAAAGAAGTGTCGTTAAGTCTAGGGATCATGATACATGATGCCCGAAGACAAATGTTAACAAGTATTTAAATACGATGTATTTTATACATAGTATGTATAAATAATTAATTATGATTAATTATAAAATTGAATAAAGAAAGAAGAGAAGCTCCACCAATTATTATTTATTATTAAAGGATTAATAAATAGCGAAATATCTATGAAAGACTAACTAGGAGCTAGTTAAAAGTTCTTAGGTTAAGAATTGAAAATTACCCTAGTAAGTTAAAAAAGGGTTAAGTCAAGAAATCAAGGATTTCTTGATTTAACTGCCCCTTTGACCGAAAAGTATGTCTATAAAGACTCAAGCCAAGCAAAGTCTTGGGGTTCTAATTTTTATCTGGGAGAATTATAATTCTTCTTGTTTTTTGCTCTCAAGTGTTTTTTCGTGGAGAAATTTCTCCTGCAAGGAAAAGAGGACTAATTCAAAATTGAATATTAGTTAGGAAACCCTACCTTAAGAGCTCTAATCTACTTGCATGTTAGAGTCCATATCGGGGGGATCCGAATTATAACCAGTTCTGGGTCGTGGTAGTTCCCAAGTGATTTGGACATCAAACAAAGGTTAGATATGCATTGAATTGTTAATGCTGGTTATTTAAGTATGCAGGTGCATCCATTGATAAAGCTTCAAATTCAGGTATGAAACTTTTGCAGGCCTATTCTGTTTCTTCCCAAAGTTTCATTACTGTTTATGTTAAGTAATGGCTGCAATGAAATTTCTAACCCTAATGGTTATGTTTTATGGTTAACAATCTGCTAGGGTTTGTATATGCAATTTACTAATCATAGGTTGGATAAATTTTATTATATGTTGTACATTCCCACAGTTTGTACTTTGAGTTGAATTCTGTAATTATCTCCATGTCTAGTTTATGTGCACTATATCTAGGTTTCGTTACCAATTAGATTATTCTATAGGTTTCATTACTCTACTGACATATTTCATTTGTCAGTAGAGGGTTGTTTTAAATTCAAGATTTGTTCAAAAGTACAGGTTAAATATATATATAGAATTACATATAAATATCAGTATTCAAATTGTTTTATAATTAATGTACTATTCAATTTATTATAAACTAAAGTAGAGAACCTAAATATTCTAAACTAAATCAACTAAGTACAGATAGAGAAAACTAAATCTAAGATAATAAATCATTAAATACCTTCAAGGTCTGTCTCAACAAGTACAAAATAAATATCATAACATTCCATTTAATAAGCCTAATCGAAATTAACCAAACGGAGAGAGCATCGTGACCATCCATGTGGTCCAATATCAAAATTTTGTCTTATTTTATAAAATCTACAAACCAAATCACTTAATCAATAATCGCATCCATTTAAATAACTCAAATGTTTAAATCACAGTCCTTTTATTACATTCATCCATTATAATAAAAAAACATAAAGTGTTTTAAAGGTCCCATTTAGATCTACACATAACCAAAAATATCATATTAAACATTTAGACAACTAAAATCCATTTTTCCAACAAGAGGTCGCGACATCAAATCCTATATATGTCCAAACTCAAGGCCATAGCATTAGTAGAACCATAAGCATTTTATACATAAACAGTAAGCAAAATCGCATAACCCTCATTATACAGCCCATGCTTTACATCTAACATATGTCAACTACTTTTCTAAGCTACGCCACAATCCTATAAACAAACAACGCATACACTAACAGTGAGGTCGTAAAGATAGTAGTTACGGCCTCTGCCAAGTTCCAATCTAATCACACAGTCACGCTAATAAGCCAAATCGATATCATGGGTTGTCATAACTATGCCTGTTATAGCCCTATGCTTTCCAAGTAAACAATTTACATATTAAATGCCAACTAAAAGCTATCACAATCATTTGGAGAGGCACATGCCATTCCTGGCATGGCCTGCACCCACACTATCCAACATAACAACTAAGAGTTGAATACTCTATTTTAAACACAAACTCCATTTACAGGCTAATGTAGAGAATGTTGTGGCAAGCCAATGGGCTACGACACGATTGTTACAATGGTGAAGCCCATGGAATAATTCCAAAGCTCTAGAAGCTCCTGACTTAAGATACAAACCAAACAAATAGAGTGATGTGCATACTGAACTTAACCCAAAACAATATGTATACGTGGAGTAAATTTCCACAGGTTTTAACACCACGATCAATCCCATTAAAGTCCACATTAAACACAACATTTAAATAACCATACAAATTTCAAGTTTACACAGTATTAAATTCGAAATGAAATCATAGGAATTGCATACCAAAACTTTATAGTCCTCATATAAAAACCAACGCGTCGTGTATTTACACAAAGAGGCACAAAACCTCTTTGATAGATAGTCAAGTATTAAAACGTTAATGGCAAGCTGTGAGCTATGGAACCATTACAAGTAATGGTGTAGCCATTGCCCAAAAAAATGCCAAAGCTTTGAACGAGAGTCCATTTAAAACCAGAGCAAGCCACATCATAAACCCCGAAGGCAGAGTAAACAAGTGCCACATGAAACCCCAACCCAGTAAATATTTCCAACTCAGGAATTCCCAGAACGAGAGGAGGAAATTAATCTTGCTAGCAGGATTACCATGGCCGTGAAGAAGAAATACCAAATCGATAAGTGTAGCCTATGCAAACCCGGGAGCGCCTTCGCATTCACCTACAGAGAAACCAATGATGGCATGAGAAGCATGACCATGCCATGAAGGAACCAATGAAGAAAATGCATTTGACACGGAGTTGGTTTAATATTACCTGTAAATCGACGGGTTTGTCTCCCTTCTCTGAATGCACAGAGGCCATGCTAAAACACAATGCGAAAACCATAATGCATAAACAACGAATTCCAATTCCTTTGCCAAGGGTTTTCACCAACCACGATGGCATTAATGGCACCAACTAGTGACCATTAACACTTCCATAAACCCCAACCATAATTTTTTGAATCAATGTTATATCAACCAAGTCATATGTTAAACCCTCTATACTATGGTTTCGCCACCCTTTAAAAGTCAGTGCAGGCTCAATACTAATGACATGTTATGTATACCATAGTCCCAACGTTATGGTATGCGCATCCCTTACCACTATCATATAGTGTTACAATTTTTTCCCTTAGCATCAAGCTTATAGTGTTATCACATGCCATTTATGCTAGTTCATATAGGTAGTATATGTGCTTAGGTCATAGTCTAGGTTTGTAGCGTTTAGGAATCATGGCAAACATTGTATGCCATGATGCCCTCGCTAGGAAAAACAAGCATAAGCTTACAAGCTCGTAACCAAGGTAAACCTACCAAATAGAAATGAGAGACGAGTAAATAAAACTACCAAGAGATAAATAATTTATAATGGAAGGACAACAAATAAATTCACAATGTCGATATAATTAACTAAGAAAGAAAATTAACAAACATAGGGCTTACCCAAGTCATAAAAATAGAGCAGTAATAAAGTACAAGGCAGAACTGGAATTATAACTAGGAACTGAATTGCGTCAAGTAACCAAGTAAACAAACTAATAGTCACTGAATGGATAAGAGATTAATAAGACAGTGGATATATTCTGAAGAGATTGAAAGTTTAAGGAGCATCTATGTTTCTGCACGAGTACTAATGATCCCTTTTGGGTAGTCTTCACTAGCCTATAACTTTTTTTTTCAATTTTTGGGGACATTACACAACACCTAGTAAATACAGTAACATTTACAAAGTATACCACCCTGAGCATAAAAAACATATAATAAAACTTCTCCAGCATAATATTAGTAAGTTGTAATTACAAACCATAGCAGTTTGCTAATCATAAAACCTAACCCTTAGGATTAGAAATTACATTGCAGACATTACTTAATATAAAAAGTAATAAATATTTAGGAAATGAAATAGAATAGATTTTCCAAGGCTTCATACCTGAATTTGAAACTTTGTCAATGGCTACAACTGCACACTTAAATAGCCAGCATTAACAATTCAATGCAGATCTGACCTCTGTTTGATGACCAAATCACTTGGGAACTACCACATTCCACCCAACCATGACCCAGAACCATTCCTGGTTTAAATCCGGATCCCCCCGTGATAGACTCCAACATGGAAGTAGCTTAGAGCTCGTAAGGTAGGCTTTCCTATCCAGTAATCAGTTCTAAATCAATCCTCTTTCAGTTTCAGGAGCAGTTCTCCAAGAAAACACTTGAGAGCCAAAAACAGGTAGAATAATAATTCTCGAGGGGAAAAATCAGAACCCCAAGCCTTTTCTTGGATTGAGTCTTTATAGGCAAAATTTTCAATTAAAGGGGCATTTAAATCAAGAAATCCTTGATTTCTTGATTTATCCCTTTTTAATTTACTTGGGTAATTTTCAATTCTTAACCTAGGAACTTTTAACTAGTTCCTAGTTAGTCTTTCATAGTTATTTCACTATTTATTAGTCCCTTAATAATAAATAATAATTGGTGGAGCTTCTCTTCTTTATTTATTCAATTATATAATTAATCATAATTAATAAAATACATAGTATCAAAATACTATGTTAATTTGTCTTTGGGAATCATGTATCATGATCCCTCGACTTAACGACACTTCCTTGTGAAGGTTAAGTAGATAGATGGATCAGGTTTACTAGGCCATGAAACTCTAAACATCCTTGCATGTTGGATTTCCCTCGTATAATGTGGTAGCTCTTCAGTACTTTGATGAGAATACATAAATTCGAAATTTCGTTTAATCACTTATAAATAAGTATGATGATGATCAATATTTTTCTCGATCCATTTTTGCTTGAAAGTTATTAAATTATTTTCAATAACCCCTAGCACTTACCAAATCCCATACTCAATGCCTGTAGCAGGAAGTTACAAATGTAGTGCGATTCTAGAGCTTTTGCTCAACACTAAATGCTAGGATGTACTTGTATGATACACCTAAGGATACAATGGCAAAAGATCCGATGCTCCAGAGCTTATGCTCAACATCAACATGGAATGCTCCAGATATGATGCTCAACATTTCCAATTATATTTTCATGTGTTCCAGAGCTTTATGCTTAACAGAAATGTAAGTACTCATGTGCTCCAGATCCTCTCGCTCAACACAAAACATATCATCGATCATGTGCTTTAGGGTCCATGCCCAACACAAACATTTCATCAATGTGCTTCAGGGTCCACGCCCAACACAAAACATATATATACATATATATCATCAAAAATTGGCTTACGCCCAATATACAAAACAAATGATCATGTTCATATGCAGTGGGGCCTTAGACCCAAAAATAAAACATCAATATAATCATCATGATCAATAGGCTCATGCCTATAAATGGTGCGTCCAAAATTTGGGACATTACATCCCTCCCTGCTTAGTACAACACTATCCCTAGTGTTCTAGGGACTCTGAATGATATCATTAAACAAGCCGAGGTAAGCATTTCTCATGGTGGCATATTTCTCCCAGGTAGCCTCATCTACCTCAAAGTTCTTCCACTGCACTTTCATTTAGACTACAGTGTGCTTCTGAAGCTGCACTTCTCTCTTGTCCAATATATGCAAAGAGTTAGGGGAAAATTCCCCATCAGGTTCCACCTGTAATAAGGACCAATCAATGACATGCTTAGTGTCATAAACATATTTCTTTAATAAATATGCATGGAAAACATTATGAACTCTTACGTGCGCAGGTAATGCTAATTCATAAGCCACTGGTCCTTTCTTGGCCAAAATTTCAAAAGGTCCACAAAACCTAGGTGCTAACTTACCACACCTACCCAAGCTCAACGTGCTTTGTTTTGCTTTCACTTTCAGGTAGACATGCTCACCTACTTGATAGTATTTATCTTTTCTTTTCTTATCCGCATAACTTTTCAGATGGTCTTGTGCCTCTTTAAGGTTTCCCTAGACCTTGGTAACTAACTGTTCCAAGTCCAATAATAGGTCAAGTCCCAACATGAGCCAATCCACCGTATTGTCCCAAGTAACCAGGGTCCTACACTTCCGTCCATAGAGTACCTTGAAAGGATTCATATTGGAGGAAGCATGATACCCATTGTTATATGAAAACTCTACAAGGTGCAGATAATCCTCCCACTTGGTGGGGTTGTTCATGACATACATTCGAACCATGTCTTCCACAATTTGGTTTACTCTTTCAGTATTCCCATCCGTTTGCAGGTGATAAGAAGTGCTAAAGTTCAGCTGCATCTCTAATCCAGAGAATAAAGATCTCCAAAAGTTTCCTATAAACTTAACATCTCGATCTGAGATAATTGCTTTGCGTATCCCATGCAATATGAATATCTCTTTTAGGAAGATATCGGCAATGTTCACGGCCTTGTAGGTCCATTTCATGGGGATGAAGTGTGCTGCCTTTGACATTTTTTCAATAACTACGAGAATGGAGTCATTTTTCTTCTTTATTTTTGGTAAGATAGTAATAAAATCCATACTGATAACCTCCCACTTCCATTCTAGAATGGGCAATGGATGTAGCAATCCTGAAGGATGATGGTGCCCATCTTTAACTAGTTGGCATTGCTGACATTCTCCAATAAACATTTCAATGTCAGCCTTTAACTTGGGCCAGAAAAAGTGTCTCTTGACGGTAGATATCATATTTTTGATATCCCAGGTTTCCCGAGTAGGGTTCCCTATGAAATTCTATGAGGATGCTCGACTGAATGTCCCCTCCATCTGGAACATACAATATATCCTTGGACCATAGTATTCTGGAGTCATCCACCTTGTATTCCTTCTGTTGTTGAAACAATCGATCCTCCTAGACCTTCTTGAGGATTTCCACATAGAATGGGTCAACCTTGTTGTCTGTTCTAATATTCTCACACAAATCTGCATCAGTTTGACTCAGGTTCAGCTCATATATCATATGAGTCGGTCGACTCAAAGAATCGACAACTTTGTTCTCTTTTCCCTTAATATGCTTTAGTTCAAAGTGATACTCACTCAGGAAAGCCAACCATCTGGATTTCCTCGCATTTATATCGGGTTGATCAAACAAATATTTTAGACTCATATTGTCAGTCTTTAGAAGGAACTTCCTTCCCATGAGCTAGCGCCTCCACATCTTCAGAGCGTGGATAATGGCCGCTAGCTCAGAATCATGCATGGGATAATTCTTCTCATGCTATTTTAATTTCCACAATTCATAACAAATTGCATGGTACTTTTGCAAAAAGACTCCTCCAAGTCCTTCCTTTCTTGCATCCGTGCATACAATGAAATTCCCATTGGGATCCGTAATCCGCAACACCGGTACGGTCATCAAAAATTTCTTAAGCTTTTGAAAACTTTCTTCACACTTGTGATTCCATAAGAACTTGTTTTCTTTCTTTTGCAAAGTCATCATGGGGCAAGTGATTCTCAAGAAGTTCTCAGTGAACTTTCGATAATACCCAACTAAACCAAAAAAGGACCTAATGTTAGTGACACTAGTTAGAGTAGGCCAATCTTTTATGGCTAGAATCTTTTTCAGGTCCACAAATATTCCTGCCTCAGATATGATGTGACCTAGGTACTGTATTTTTTGTTTGTAAAAATCACATTTACTAAAATTAGCATAGAGATGGTGTTCTCTCAACACTAGAAGTACTATGCAAAGGTGTTCTTCATGTTCCTCTTTACTCTTGGAATAAACCAAAATTTAGTCAATAAATACTAGTACAAACTTATCCAGATATTTACTGAATATGTTGTTCATCATACACATAAAGTTTGCGGGTGCATTGGTCGACCCGAACGACATTACTACAAACTCGTAGTGACCGTACCTCATACGAAAAGCAGTCTTGGGAATATATTCATCTCGGATCCATACCTAATGGTACCTGGATCGCAGGTCAATATTCAAAAATATTTTGGCTCCTCCCACTTGGTCGAACAAATCATCGATCCTAGGGAGTGAGTAATGGTTCTTTATAGTCATTTTGTTTAATTGACAATAATCAATGCACATCCTAATAGTACCGTCATTCTTCTTTATGAACAATATCGGTGATCCCCAATGAGTGCCACTGGGTCGGATATACCCTTTCTCTATTAACTCCTACAACTGCAATTTGAATTGCACCAATTCTAGTTCACTCATGCGGTAAGGGGATTTGGAGGTCAAAATAGATCCTAGGGTCAGTTCGATGGAAAAGTCTAGGTCTCATTTCAGAGGTAATCCAGGAATTTCCTAGGGAAAGACGTCCTTGGATTATTTAAGAACAGGGAAGTATTACATGCATTGTTCTCTATACAACTCTACATCTTGGATGTTCACCGCAAACGAATTGCAGCCCTTCCTAACACACTTCTTCACTTGTAAGGCAGATATTTTTCTTACAGAAACTTTCTTTGGGATTCCTTGAACCTTCACTTGGTTCCCTTGGCCATCAGTACACAAGATATACTTGGGTAGACAATTGAGCATGACATGGTGTTGTTCCAACCAGTCCATGACGATAATAATATTGGACGATCCTAAAGGTAGGATGTTCAGGTTTACCTTAGTAGGGAAACCATTCAGGTTTACTTCACATTCTTTAACAATTTTCGAAACCTTATGTTTCGTACCAGTGGCTAATTGTACTAGCCAAGCTTTATCATGCTTTACTTTTCCTAACTTGCATAAATCAACAATATCAGGTGCAACATAGCTTTGGAAAGCATCAAGATCAATAAGTATTGAAATAGAGGTATTCAAGACCTTACCTTCGATCTTGACCATTGTAGCTTGATGGTCCGCCTGTCATCCATCTAATGATGCATAGATTTGTGGGGTTCCACTATATCCTCAATGGTACGTTCTTCTTGTAGGTTATGCAAGACTCCATTGTTCTTGTTATTACAATCTCGAGCATAATGCAGCCCGTTGCACTTCCATCACTTGATCGCTAAAGGGGTAGCATTGGCTCCACTTGCCACTTGCTTATTACCATTAGGAGCTGGTACATAAGGCTCCGTACCAGTTTTATTGAGGTTCTTTTTTCTTGAAAGCTATTATTTTTCTTTCTATAAGGCTGCAGGTTTGACCTAGGCTTATAGTTATCAGAAACGTTTCCAGACTTCTCTCGGTTTCGGTTCTAGTTTTCTTGCCATAACTACCCATGCTCATAGGAGATGTGAGCCTTGTGTAGTGTAGTATCGAGTGTCTTTGGCATGTCGAATTCTATCCTGCTTGGAAAAATGGGAGGAAGACATCCTAGGAACTCTTGGATCTTCACCTTCTCTTCTTTTATATATGGTACATAATGCAACATATCTAGAAATATGTTTATAAATGTGTCCATAGTCATGGACCCCATATGCAGTTCATGGAACTCTTTTACCTTATGGTCAAACAAACTTTTCAACATGTCTTTTTCTCGGAAAATATTTCAGAATTTTTCCCAGCTTATTTCTTGTGGCTCATCTTTCTTGGTGTGCTTTAAATATCGCCACCATCTTGCTGCCTTACCATTCAGGTTGTAGATGGAAAGCTTATCCTACATCACACTTGAATATTTATGAACCTAGAATTTCTTACTCATTCCCAGCAACCATTATTTATCCTTTTATCCCGTATTTACTTCACCTTCATAGGTCAGGGATCTTATTTTTCAAATCCCCCCCTGAAGATTGTCATCACTTCTTTGCTTCTATCTCTGTGGAGAAAGTGAGTCATCATTAGCCAGACTGTGATGATCTCCATTAGTTGCTTTAGGCGTATCTTCTCTTTTTTCTTCTCTTGGGCTGCTGGTCCGCTCATGGTACGATTCTCTTTTGGATCTGTTGGTGGACTGGGTAGGTTTACCTTGTGAGCTCCCTCCCATCATGTTACGCAATAATGCTTCATTTATAGCTTGTTATTCCTTTCTTTCATTTAGACTGTCTTCTCTGAAAATTTTCAACTCAGCTTCAAGACTGTGCAAAGTTTTTAACACATCATAGTTTAGCTCGACCACCAACTTCACTTCCAGAGTGGGGATGGTCATTTCTTCCTGCCGGCTGTTTTCTTCCTCAGTGTTCATAAACTGAACAGTGTTGTAAAAATTTTCCTGTAACACAAAAAAATTTAATAGTAGAAAAAATTTCTATTAGTAACCAAATTTACTTATCATACTTTATTTTGTCTATGTGAATTCCTAGTGAGCCCATAAGTCTCTGAGTATTGAAACTGGGCTCTGATACCACTTGTAATGTCCCAAAAAAATTGAAAAAAAAAATTATAGGTTAGTAAAAACTACCCAAAGGGGATCATTATTACTCATGCGGAATTGCATGCGCTACTTAAACTTTCGATCTCTTCATAATCTACTCATGCTTTCTTGTTAATCTCTTATCCATTCTGTGATTATTAGTTCATTTACTTCTTATGTCTTAATTTTGTTATTTAAACTATTTGTACATCTTAGTTATTACTGTCAGTGAATAAATGAATTGTATAGTTCATTGTATTACTTCTGCACATGTGTACTCTATTTATCAAGTATAAACTAATTTAACTTTGTTGATGGGAATAAAGTGGTGGAGTGGCGAGACTAGTTCTCCCATGACGATCTGAGAGGTAAGGTATTACGTGGTTATGCAGGCTTACTTAGTTCAATTGAACTAAGGCACTTCTCTCTTTTACTTACGCAGTTCATTACTTACAATGGGATTGGATGTAAAGTGTGTTGACATCCTTGGTCGTCGATAACCTACTGCTAGTTATTACGTTGCCTATCGACTTGGTTTTAAAACTTGGTAAGCGTCGTTATCATCAATTTAGATATTTTGGCTAAATTTCCTGTACATTAATTTCTTCATTATGGTTTTAAATTCCTTATCTGGTATGTCATTAATGTCTCTTTCGTGCTATGTATGTTTTTACTATATTCATTAACATATCTTATGTTCTTTTATTGGTAGGTCATTAATGGTTTGAGAGCAAGGCTTTGGATTTGATAATCTGAGAGATTATCATGGAATACTTTGTATTCCATGGTGCTTAAGCATAAACACCTTGATACTATGGTATTAAACCCTAAGTTCTAAACCTATGGACTAAACCTTATCTACATTCCTAAGAAAGGGTCTTACACTTTGGACTAGTGAAACCTATGACTAAGTATTATGGTAATACCATCATAGTATAAGCTTTGTAATAGATTAATGTTGGAATTAGAGTTTGGGGTGACAATATATTGTATAAACCATACGTTATAGTTTTTAAGCATTGGTATGGAGGGTGGAATGAAACGATACTTTGTAACAAGTCCTGACTATGGAAGTGGGTTTGATGTTTCATTAATGGACTCCAGCCTGGTGCATTTAATGCTCTTCATAAATTGTGACAACCTTCCCTTAGTCTTGGCTCATGATAGTTGTGCAATGTATTGTCAATTGGGGTTTCATCGTTTTGGCTCTGCGTAGAGGTATAGCCATGGAGGTGACCTCCAGCTTGTGAGGTATGCCCACATAAAATTTATAAGCCTGCACATTGTTTGGTTTACAATTGGAAAGGATGGCCTACTACTCATCCCCATTTGGTTGTTTCTTGCAGGTGCCAAAAGGAATAGAGGGTATCATGGCTATGACTCTATTGGATCCAAGCATTGTATTCATGGCCATGGTAATCCTGCTAATTCAATCTTATTCTTTTCACCCTTCAATCCTGTGGTAGAGCTACATTTAGACTGGTTGCTTGGTTGGGGTTTGATGCTGTAGTGAAATTGATTTCACCTTCGGGCTTTGAATACAGACTTGGTTATTTTAAAGTTTGAGGCATTATGCCATGAATCATTTCTTAGGCCATTCGGGTCTATGTAATTTTTATTTCAGTTATGAAACTCATTACCGTTTTGGTTTGGGCTTTTAAATCCACGGGCTGCACCATTGCAAGCAATGGTTCCATAGCCCATTGGAACGCCTGTGTAAAACCTTGTTCTCGGCCTTTAATGGCGACTGTGTATAGACATTTGGGATCTCTGTGTAAATAGATATAAGTGTTTTTTTTATAAGTTGTAATGGTTTACTTGATACATTATGTATGTGATTTGCTCCTGCGTTTTTATCTAGCTCTGTATTTAAATAAGTTGGGGTTTTTAATGGGCAGATGCATACGCCTTACCGGATGATCTGTACATAAATGCCATTGATTTTTTGGTTAATGTGATATCTTGACAGTGTCGGTAAAGGCCATGCTGTCAATGGCATGATCCTTCCCACAGTGTTGCGATAGCCTGTATTTAAAATTGTTTATGGTATTTGGATTTGTGTATTACGGCGTTTATAATATAAGGATATAGAGAGCATGGGTATAGGCCATGCTGTAAATGGAATGTGCCTTCCCACAGTGTTGTGATAGTATAGCATAGGGTTTACAACGGTAGAGACTGTTTATTGTATTTAAAATTTGACTGAGGCCATGACTTATGTGATTACTGTGCATTAGTGGTTTTCGTGGTGGCCAGGGTATGCAGACCCTCGATGGAATTTTTTGTTCTTAATGTAATTGGACTCTGTAAATATTTTAATGGATTTAATTATCACCCACATCCTGCATACGATTGTGCAACGTGGCCTATGTGAGAGCAATTATAGGATTTGGTTGTTGTTGGTATATATATAATACGTATGGGTTGTTTATTATGATTTTTCCTTGGGTCTTGACATCCATGGGAATCGATGTCATGACCTCTATTGGCAACAATGTTTTTAATGTAATGTATTTTGATGAAATAAACACACTGGCCTTGCATGTCCACAGGATTCGATTCCTGCTTCTGTTGCAATAAATGGATTTATGTTATGATGTTGAATTATATAACTTGGTTTATGGTTATGTATAGGTGGATATTATATGGGATTTTTAAAAATATAATCCATGTGATTTATGGTATTTTAATGTAGATGTTAATACTGTATTTTTTATAACAGAGTCTTGATAAGGACCACATGGATGGTCACAATATCCCTCTGATTAAATTTAATGTTTAATCTAGTTATGTAAAGTACTTTGGTTTTGCATGATTATATGAAGTAGACCTTGGAAGGTCTTTATTAATTTGTTTTAGCTTGGTTATTATATGAACTTTGTTCCTAGTAGATCTAGTTTCAAATATAAACATGTATAGTTTAGCATAAATAATATTTTAGTTAATGATTACTCAACTAGTCTATTTAAAATTCTAGGGCAAGCCTTTGCTGACAAATGAAATATATCAACAGAGTATTAAATACAGAGAACACAGTATAAACATAATACTTATTTCAACACCTAGTAAATACAGTAACATTTAGGAAGGATACCACCCTGAGCATAAACAACATATAATAAAATTTCTCCAGCATAAGATTAGTAAGTTGTAATTACAAACCCTAGCAGTTTGTTAATCATAAAACCTAACCCTTAGGATTAGAAAATAAATTGTAGCCATTACTTAATATAAATAGTAATAAATCTTTAGGAAATGAAATAGAATATGTTTTCGAGGGTTTCATACCTAAATTTGAAGCTTTTTCAATGGCTGCACCTGCACACTTAAATAACCAGCATTAACAATTCAATGCAGATCTTACCTCTGTTTGATGACCAAATCACTTGGGAACTATGACGTTCCACCCAACCATGACCCAAAACCATTCCTGGTTTAAATATGCATTCCCCTGAGCTAAACTCCAACATGCAAGTATCTTAGAGCTCTGAAGCTAGGGTTTCCTATCTAGTAATTAGTTCTGAATCAATCCTCCTTCAGTTTCAAGAGCAGTTCTCCAAGAAAACACTTGAGAGCCAAAAACAAGTAAAATAATAATTCTCTAAAGGAAAAATTAGAACCCCAAGCCTTTGCTTGGCTTGAGTCATTATACGCATACTTTTCAGTCAAAGGGCCAGTTAAATCAAGAAATCCTTGATTTCTTGATTTAACCCTTTTTAATTTACTCGGGTAATTTTCAATTCTTAACCTAGGAACTTTTAACTAGTTCCTAGTTAGTCTTTCATAGTTATTTCACTATTTATCAGTCCTTTAATAATAAGTAATAATTGGTGGACGTTATCTTCTTTCTTTATTCAATTATATAATTAATCATAATTAATTCTTTATACATACTATGTATAAAATACATAGTATTAAAATACTATGTTAACATTTGTCTTCAGGCATCATGTATCATTTTCCCTTGACTGTACAACACTTCCTTATGAAGGTCAAGTAGATAGATGGCTCAGGTTTACTAGGCTAGGAAACTCTAAACATCCTTGCATGTTGGATTTCCCTCGTATAACGTGGTAGCTCTTCAGTACTTTGATGAGAATACAGAAATTTGAAATTTCATTTAATCACTTATAAATAAGTATGATGATGATCAATCTTTTTTTCGAGCCGTTTTCACTCAAAAGTTATTAGAGTCTTTTCAGCAACCCCTAGTGCTTACCAGAGCCCATACTCAACGCCTATAGTGGGGAGTTACAAACATAGTGCGATTCTGGATCTTTCTCTCAACACTAAATGCTAGGATGTACTTGTAAGATACACCTACGGATACAATGGCCAAAGATTCGATGCTCCAGAGCTTATGCTCAACATCAACATGGAATGCTCAAGAATTTATGCCCAACATTTCCAATTATATTTTCATGTGTTCCAGAGCTATATGCTCCAACACAAATGTAAGTACTCGTGTGCTTTAGAGCCTCTCTCTCAACACAAAACATCTGATCGATCATGTGCTTCGAGGTCCACACCCAACACAAACATTTCATCAATCATGTGCTTTAGGGTCCACGCCCAACACAAAACATATATATACATATATATATCATCAACAATTGGCTTACGCCCAATATACAAAACAAATAATCATGTTCATATGCAGTGGGGTCTTCGAACCAAAAATAAAACATCAATATAATCATCATGATCAATAGGCTCATGCCTATAAATGGTAGGCCCAAAATTCCGGACATTACATGTTCCCTTAGAAGAGGAACCAAGCACGTGGCTCATTTAATTACAAAATTGACCCAAATACCTAGGAAATCTTATAAATACCATCGAATTGAGTAGGAGGCTCATTACATTCTATTCCAAGTGATTAGACCCTTGCAAATTGTTGCAAAATGAAAATTCATACATACAAGAGGAATTCAATGAGGGGATAACTAAATTGAAATTGCTGAGAGTTAAGTCAACTAGTGAGTTGTTAAGTTGTAGATATTTCTATGTGGGATGTTACACACCATATTCATCCTAGTGATTCAATGGAGAGGCTTTGGGGTCCTAAACCAAGTGATCTTGGTTTCTTTCAGGAGACAGTTGGGAGGAATGGTTTTCTTTGGGTCTATGTCCCCCTTCTATGGTTATTCTGGTTCTAAGATGTTTTGTTTATCATCTATGAATTTATTCTATATTTGTATATAAAAGCTTATGAATGTTGATGGATTCTATAATATAGTAATTTTTTTTGAACTAGAATAGATTATAAACATCATAGTTATGCATATTGTTAGATGAAGTATGTCATAGTATTTACATATTTTAATGAAAACTGTGGAATAATGTAAATTTTCTGTAAAATAAAATTTGTAGATGTTTTCATATGATATTATAAGCAGTTTAAGAGTTCATTATACTAATTTTCTTTAACTTTCATTCATTTACAGTCAAATAGTATGATAACCATTGTTAAGTAAACAATGAATTCATTTCATCTAGAAATTACTTAATATACTTCTCAATCAAATTCAATTACTAAGTTTTTAACATGGGTTCAAAACCCTTAACAGACAAAACTTATCACTTATTATAAACTGGTTCACTTAGGTAGTATATTATTATTATATTATTTATTAGTTGTATGTCCATTAAAGAAAACCTCCATTGCAGCCAAAAGGCTTAGGTATACATAGAGGTTAAAACTATGGTTTAAAAGACTTAAACAAAACTTATACAGGAAACAATTTAACTCTACGGAAACTTATTATCAAGTATTTAAGCATGTTCCATGTGCTATGGATATTCATATTCCCTACAAAAAGACCAAAATTAGATATATATACCCTCTTCGTACTGATGGTGTGGACATAGGAATGCGGCAGACTCCAAACGAGAAAGCCTAAAATGGATTACTATACCCCCATGGGTATATGAACATGAAAAATGTAGGTTGTGAAGCTAGGTTCCCTAATGGAATCCCCAATGATAGAATCCAAAAGAAAAAGAACCTATGTACTAGGGAATAGCAACGAAGGTGGCCTGCCAGGGGGGTCGAAGGAGTTTATGTAACTCCTACAATGTTCCTAGAGACAACAGGGTGATAAGTGAACAAAAGAAGGGGGTGGGGTGGCCCCTGTGGTAATGCTGGAGAGGGGGACATTGCTTCCCCCATCACCAGAGATACTTGGACTATTACTCGTAACCCACGAATACAAAGGATTTTCTCTTACAGTCAGGCCTCTTTGTTCAATATCTTGAAAATGTCAAAACTTCGGGATCTGAGGTTATAATAAAAGTGTATTGTAACTCATAGAAGTGAGTTGTGGGATATCTTTTTTCTCCATAGGGCTTAGATCATCCTACAGTGAATGGGATGAGATTCTTCCTATAATAGGGATATTTTTGTCCATGTCCCCCAACTATTGTCTTGATCACAACCCCTTATATTCAGGGTTCTCTCTAACCCTCCCTTTTCCTATTGTTTAGTGCAGAGAAAAAAGACTAAGGGGTATCATCTAGTAATGGAGTGGTACTATTAAACCTTCACCTTGTGGAAGGTTGATCCACACTATTAGGGTTGTCCGATTCCAATCCCTTTCCCGATGCAGACAAGCACCGTAGGACCTTTTTTCACGCTCCTAATATGATCCAACTTACTCCACTTTCGGCCGTCCATATCGAGGTCGCTGGTAAAATCAGTTCAATATAGTGAGTGGAGTGCATCGTATAATCATAGGAAATGCATAGAAATTGATGGATATATAAAGTATGGAAAGTTTAGATATAACAAAACTAACAATTACAAGGTTTATCATTAGGCTCATCATTAGGAGGAGGCTCATCAGCAGCAGGTTCATGAACTAGTACCACCGGACATTCTGATAAGGTAAAGTGTCTCTATAGAAAGACCAAGAGCCCTAAACCATTCTTTCTCTTCTAACTATGGGGCTATATGCTATCTCCACCCAGTCTTCACAGTATGAATCCCCTATATAATAATAGTGGACTGCAATCTCCACTTAATATCTCCACCACCCACGGAGCTACTACATGGATTTGATTCTTTTTCATGTTGAAGAAGAGGAGTTCATTCATTGAACAAAGCAACAGCCCTTGAAGAAGAAATTAATTGACTAGTAGTCCAATTCATAGGAACTCTAGTGCAATCAATTCATTGATAAGGATCAGCACATAAGAAACACAATGAATTACTCAACTTCATCACTTGCAAGAAATCACTACATGAATGAGGTTCTTACATGAGGCAAATCTATCTTTAAACCATCGACCATTAATTTACAAGTGAAAACACCAGGACCATTCATTAATAAGGGTCAAACAGCAAGTTCAATCAATCAAGTCATCAGGGAAGGAGAACATTAGGACCAATCAAGCTCTCTTTAATACCACCAGAAAAAACATCAAGTTCCATCATACAATTTGATCTCCACCAAGTCCACTGCTTCATTTGCTGGAGAAACTACTGCTTTACCAACATTACTCGGACTTCTCCAACTTTAGAAACTTCTGGACGAAGAGGAAAGTTTAATGAATGAAAGGTCCTACGGTGCTTGTCCGCATTGGGCAAGGAGAAAAGTACTATACAAATATGCATGGAATACTGTGTGAGTAGTTCGCAGAGCTAAACACCCATTTTATATCTATAACACGATCGCAGTTCATTTAGGAATGTTGTGTTTGTAGTGAGCATTTCAAAAGGTGCTTATAATGCTTACCACTCCCTGGTGGAGGTAGCTAGAGAAAAGATAGGCGAGATAAGGGGTAGGCGTGATATACTCCATGCTTACCGCTCCATTGGCAGGCCTTTACTCCATGATTATAATCAAAGTGTTATTACATACATAAAGGCGGAATTCAATCTATATAATATAAGGGCAATATACGGTAGGCATGAGATATCCTATCGTAGTGATGGAGTATGTCGTAGTTATCCCTTGCCCGATGTGGCTTTGTTATCCCAATGTGGCTTGGCTACTTCATTATTCCAATGTGGCTTTGCTACTACGTTATTATTTCACTCACCTGTTTCCCTCCTATCTATCAAGTCGTCAGTTTATAGACTTCTATCACTAAGGTAAGGACCTGAATCTGCGCTAATCTTCCTCCTACTGTGATATTCTTCCTCGCTAATTGGGCTAAAGGCATCATTGGCATTCAAATGCACTTTATAACCTAATTTACTTTATAACCTAAATTATCAGTGTTTTCTTTTATTTGGATAACGGCAAGGGTCGAGTCTGGTATTTATCAATCCAAAACCAAGTGTACATAAATAGATTCTAATTTAGGAGTTTATATTCAGGGTAGTAAACAAACTCAAAAGAGATGCCCCAAATACGTCGCCCCATTAAAAATATCCATAGTAAGTGGCATAAACTCCCATGCAATAGTAACCTAGATGCATTTGAAAAATATGGTAGGACTTACTAAGCAACTGCCTCAGAAAAACAGACCTATTGTCTCATACAAGTTTAGGTCCTCCCTCTTAATAGCTACTGTACGTATTTGTGGCGGCTACAAAGATACATGTACAACATTATGAGATACATAAACCTTTAGCTACTATAAACATGCATGCTCCCTTTTATATATATATATATATATTAAATAAATATTACTTCTAGTCTAAAATGTTATTCCCAAGTTTTTAATTGTAAAATATAAATAACGAAAGTTATACTAAATAAACCATCAAAAAAGATAGGCGTACCCTGTTTCATGAGCTAAGTAGTAACACATATATTTTTTATCCAAACACTTATTATAATGTATAAATAACCAAGAGAATTAAACCATTTACTAAAAAGGATAGGTCGAGGGTTCAAACCCCATATACTTCTATATATAACTCTTCGTAGTTGGAAGGCCCTTTGTTCCTGCAACAAGGGTTTTAAGAAAAACTTAAAAGAAATAAAATAAAAATCCAATCTAAACCACAACAGTAGTAATGAAACACACAACAGCCTCACGGCTTCATGGTTTATCCAACGCTTTAAATGCTAGCGGTAAAACTTAACACGGTGACCTTAATTTAAACAATGTTGAAATCATAGTGATCTTACCACCTTATGTCCCCATCATTGCCAGAGAAGTAATCAATGTATAAACACAATCCAATAACTCCTCTAGAAGTCAAAGGTCAAAACCTGTTAGTTCTGGTTTCTTCTTCACAACCAGATAGAAACAAAGGTAATGATTGACAAACATTGATTTTTCTTTCAACACAACAGCCTTACGGCTTAAACCTTTTATCCCACAAATCTCTTGACTCTACAATACCCGAATTTATTTCCTAAAACATAACTCATAATAATAAAACCACAGTGTCGTAAGGTAAACAGAGAACAACAACCAAAGAACTGTTTTTGCAACACTATGGCCTCACTTCCTTATCCTTATTGTTTTACAAGTACAGTAATAAAACCCCTTATCAAAGAATTAATCAAAGAAAATACAAAGGATAACGAAAGTAATACCAAACATGCATATTACAACCAAAAATGTAGTTAGAGAGTTGTAATGAACCGATGAAAATGGGTCTAATATTTCACCCTTAATCATTTTTTTCACAAAGCTATGTAAGAGCTCGATTCTACATCCATTAAAAATGATACATTACACAACATTCCCCTTCAGAATCCACAGTCGAAGGAATAAATTATAAAAACAATTGAAAATTTCCTTAGGGCTGAACAACCAAAAGGTTTACCAAATTTTAACGGAAAGAAATCGCAGGAATGACTCAAACCCATGAACCCTGGCCCAACCATAGAACCCCAAGGAGAAAGGAAGACAGGTAACAGATCTCACCGAAACCATACTTGCACTTCCATGAAGGTCGTTTCTGAATCCAACGCATCGAACTCCAAGCCTTAAACCCTGCATGAAAACAACGCAGAGGTTAAAAGATAGTTTAAAAAATGTAAAGTAGAACAAAGAAGAACAAATACATTTCTAGAGGTGACTTACTTTGATTTTTTATGTTTGAAACAAAGGACTTTCAGACAGTCCACCAAACGAACGCCGAGGAAAGATTTATGTTGCTGGCCAAGGAGCCACCCATTACAACCTGACTAGTGCAATTTTTAAATTTTGAGTGTGTATGGTAGACCGAATAAGGGACAAATCCGAGATCCTACATGCCAAGGGCTCGTCCATCTTCGCCATAAATTTTACATAGTGCAGTGATAGAGTTCCCCGCACAGAGACGAAAAAAACTCAATACACGACAAATGAAATCTCTTAGGGTTTTCGAAAATAGTGCAGTGATAGAGTTCCCCGCACAGAGACGAAAAAAACTCAATACACGACAAATGAAATCTCTTAGGGTTTTCGAAAGGCGAAATGCTTTCCATATCGAAATTCAGGAGCCTTCATGTGGCTCCATTAAATCCATTTAAGTTTTAATTTTTTATTTCCTAAATCTATAGTTTCACCCTCCTTCACTTTAATTCATTCCAATTCTTTAGAGGCCACCATGTTTTACTTTGTGCATACATTTTTCCAAGGTATGATTAGAAACTTTGGTTATGGTTGTTTTTTTATAGAGTAGTTAGGACCTTCCCTTTGTGTCTTATTCTAGATATTTTGAAGCATTACCCAAGTGAGCTAATCCTACTGTGTGAAGCAACTGCAAAGGTGAAGTTAAGTTTTTTTTAATCTATAGGGTTGGCTAGTACCGTAAAACACAACAAGAACGAATCTAACTATAACTGACGCTATTATAAACATGATTTACATTTTACGACTTGAATAGTAAGTAAACTAATTCAATTAATGGTAAGTTGCATTCTAAAGTTGTCGTAATAAAGTAGTCATACACTAATGCAAGTTAAGGGATAGATGCAGAAGTTACTACAAAATTGTTTACCTTATAGGTATTTACGGTTAGACCTTTAATTTTTTTTTTATGAATTTTTAGAGATGTTACAGTTCCTTTGGTAACTACAAAAATGCATGTCATGTTGTTGGGATGGTTTATTGATCTTTATTGTGTATTTGTGAAGGTGAAGCACATATTAAAATGTATTTTTCTTTTTTTCTTATGCAATATGTAAATTTAACTTGAATTGTTGTTTTGATAGTAGATATTGGTCAATGACGAAATTGTATTTGATATTAATAAGTGATCAATG
Organism: Pseudotsuga menziesii; assembly: GCA_001517045.1. Taxonomy (NCBI): domain Eukaryota; kingdom Viridiplantae; phylum Streptophyta; class Pinopsida; order Pinales; family Pinaceae; genus Pseudotsuga; species Pseudotsuga menziesii. The sequence goes on along the minus strand of LPNX010284277.1, from coordinate 319,243 downwards.
ATAGATTTTAACAAGCTGTAAAGGTTAGGGTACAAAATAGGGTATAGACTACAAACTATGGTTTAAACTACAAACTAGGGGTTAGACTACAAACTAGGGATTCTACAAACTAGGGTCCATACTACAAGCTAGGGTTCACACCTAAAACTGGGGAAATGAAGCATGATACCTTCAATAATTTTATGAATTGAAGTAGGGCTAATCACTCTCTTAATCAATGAAGTATGAGACCATTGAATTTTTTATTTAGAATGGTATTGGAACAATAAACCATTACATTAAAGATAAATTTGGCATATAAGATGTTAAAGATATGTGTCATATAATTAATGTTTTAAATGAGAATGCAATATCAAGGGAACTTTTGGTATTCTTTGATAAAAATTAAAGTTAGGGAAACTTAATTTTTTTAGCATGTTAAACTAGGCAAACTTCAATTTAACATTACAGGTGCTCATATTTATCAATTGATGAAATACGATAGCATTGATTAAATGTGTAGCCCATGTATTATATTTTTTCTTAGTTTCTAAAGATGTCATAGCTCTCAATTTGTGAGATTTGTAGCATGCTTCACTTAACAAAGTTTGTTCAAACATATTTTGAATTAAATTACTAATTTTTTTTTCCATTTCCATCTCATTTGCATTTTTATTTTCCTTGAAATGGTAATCCAAGGAATGAGTATGATTCCTTAGAGTTTTCCAATATCACAAATTGTAATTGGATATCGAATTCATGTGCATGCAATGAGTTCATGAAAATATTGAAAGTAAATAATTTGTTTGTTTAATATAGTGCATTCATAAGAGAGAGATAACCCACTTAAATCTACATAATGGTATCATGTTACTTGTTCTACACAATAAATGTAAAAGATGTGCTTAAAAGATAATTTGTAATGAGTGACTTAATTTGTAATTCTATATTTTAGTAACATAATTTATCAATTTATGGAAGAAATAGATTGACATAAGAACAAGTGGAAATTTGTAGAAGGAGCAAGTCGACATAAGTAGACTTGAGCAAAGACCGACTTAGTCGACCAGCCGACTAAGTCGAGAGACCGACTACGTCGGTCGGCTGAGTAAACATAGTAGTTAGTCTGTTAACTAATAGTCGTGTCGGTTCGGTGAACTGACAGGTAGTTATGATTGTAACTGTTTGTAACATGTATATTAGGCTGTTGAGCCACACAAGAACATAGTTCAGTTCTTGGCTTTGTATGACCTATTGAGAATAATATAATCTGTTCATGATATCAGTTCTTGTCTCTTGCTTCTGTGTATATTTTTGTATGTATTATTGGTAACCTTATGTGATCTGTAGGATTACAACATTGGTTCCATTGCCGGTAGTACATAACTGAATATATGCTCACATATGATACCAGAGCAGGAGATCAAGGACTGGTGGGAGCGCAAAATTGCTAACTATCTACAAAATTACGCGAGAAGGAACAGATTGACAGTCGCAGAAGCAAAAGCCAGATTTTTCACTGAGACTCACGAAACGTTTGTCGAATCCGTGCCACACGTACTGAAGCAGCTTTTGGATGAGAAAGCCGGACGAGACTAAAGAAGCACAGTTACTCCAGAAACTGATCCGAGGAGGACGTACAAATCTCTCGGAGTGGTTCGAAAAGATAGCCGACGACTTCTGCGAAGAACAAGCAGTCGAAGACAGGACTTCTGTGGAAACCGTCCGACAGAAATTTTTCACAGAATTTACTGATCAATTCTTGTGTTCCTTGCCAGCTTTACTGTTCAAATTTTTAATAGAGAAAGGAGCCGGGCACATTGTGGAACCTCGACCTCTCTTAATAGACCCACCCTCAAACACTAATTGGGCGGAGAAGCAGAAGAAGTGGGAAAAATTCATTGCTGAAAGGGAGTGGGAATACTTCCTGAGTAAGTAGACACTATCCGAGCTTTCTAAAAAGCGTCGGGTAGGCCATGGGGGAGTAGCTGGTCGTGTGTCGGACCTAGATCATAGTGGATCCTAGTCGACCAGAGTCGTCGTCGCCCGTAATGCATAATCGACCGAAGAGGAACTGAAGGCCTAGTATTGTACTACAGTATGTCGGACATTAAGAGAATCGAAAGGGATGAAAGACAGAAGAAAAGGGAAGCCAGATGAGAAAGAGCCGCAGAGCTGCAGCGAGACCCGAGGGAGACCGACCATGATGAAGTACCGCCCGAGTCGGGTCATGACCGACGCAGAGAAGGCGAAGAAGAAGAAGCGGCGTCCCCTGAAGATGATGAAATGTGGATAGAGCAGCCAGAAGCTCTCCAACTAATTGTTCCCGACGAAGCAGTAACCCTTTCCACAATCAGTCCGCGTACCAGAATACAAACTATTATTGAAGACGACCTTCGACTAAGAGCTGGCGACATCACACTCTGGAGCCGACTAGGCGATGAACCATACCCGGGTCGGCATCTTGTAATACGTCAACCGA